>PISX010002810.1:0-150973 GCA_004024625.1 Mellivora capensis | reverse complement strand
GCAGGGCACAAAGTGGTGGTTGGGGGTGGGGGGTGACATGAACCAAAGGGGATGAAGAGGTACGAACGTCCAGTTATAGAGTAAAGCGGTCGCAGTGATGCCAAGTGCGGCGCAGGGAACGAGCGGGAGCCGCGCGGGCACCTGACTGTGGCTAAAGTAAAAGGAACATCGTGGGACAGTTACACTGTGCGACAGTTACACTTCCCTTAGAAAACGATACAGAGAGAGAGACCGGAACTAAACACAATTTGCAACCCTGGATCAACCCCGCGGCCAGGCAAACGATGTTCCTGGCTCTGAGGAACACCGCAGGGACATACGGGTAAGGTCCGTGGGTCAGACGTCACTGTCATATTAGCGCGGACTTCCTGATTCGGGTCGCAGACTGCCGCTATGCGAGGGAACGTCCTTATTCCTAGTGACGTGGGGTCGCTGAGTGCCACAGTCTGGAGACAACTTTGGTGCGAAAAGGGTGCTTTTCTGAAAGCACGGGGACGGGACACGGGGGCAGAGCGAGCTGCCGTGGGAAGGCGAGGAGTGACTGATTCTGTGCTTTTGGGTTTGTGGATGCAGCGGGTAGAGATGACTAAGTTTCTAAGGAATTTCTGCATGCTGAGAGCAGGGTCTACGGGACCTTGGAGGTCTGGCTGTCCTCGAGATAGGGCCGCTCTTAGTCTCTCCAGGAATAGGAAGGCAGCTGTGCGTTCCCTGAGGAATGTTCTGCCTGCGGGTCTCAGGTGACGGCATAACTCTTCATTGGTTTGTCATCTGGGAGACAGGGACACCGATTCGGTCACCCACTCAAGAAATATGTATTAAGGGGTGCCTGGGTGGCTCAGTGGGTTAAAGCCTCTGCCTTCGGCTCAGGTCATGATCCCAGGGTCCTGGGATCGAGCCCCGCATCGGGCTCTCTGCTCAGTGGGGAGCCTGCTTCCTCCTCTCTCTCTGCCTGCGTGTGATCTCTGTCTGTCAAATGAATAAATAAAATCTTTAAAAAAAAAAAGAAATATGTATTAAGCACCAATTATGTGCCAGGCCTCGTGCGAGGGACGGGGGACACTGGGGTTTAAAAAAAACGAAAGGTGCCAACTAGAACGGAAATGATACTGGAACGGAAAACTCAGAGGTTTCTGGCAAATCCCCGCATCAATTGGGTGTTTTGAGCTCCACACGTCCAAGAGCAAACGTGCTCCCCCGCCACTTCCCCCAAATACCCCCAAATTCCCAGACCTCATCCGCGTCCTTGGGACGTGGTGCCCTAACCGCCCCCCCACCCGCGGCGCATCAGGAACCCAGCTGCTCCCGTCCCTGCATCAGCTACGCCCAGTCCGTCATCGGCTCAGTCGGCCTCACTCCTAACCTACCCCAGGGTCGCCTCGTCTCCCCCCATGTCCATGGCCCCCCAAGCGGGCTGCCCCATCCCCCACTGGGACTGCCCACGAGGCCTTGCCGCCGGTGTCCTTCACCCAGCTGGCGGATGCAGCGGCCGGAGAAAGCTTTCCAGAACACTGCTTGGGTCACATCACACCCTGCGCACGACATTTCGGAAGCCGCCTGTTGCCTCTGAAACAAAGACCCCTTTCTTTCCTATTCCTTATTTTGCAGAGAGCCTCACGCGTAGGATCGTTTCATAAGTGACCGACTCTCCAACCACGCCGTGAGCTCCGGAAAAGCAGAAAAACCGCGCCTGGCTCTGCACGCCACTGTGAGCCCACGGTTGGCATGCAAATTAATATTTGTTTAATAAGGTGGATAGGCAATTAAAATAATTAGTGTCTGGCTCTGGCCAGTGGATGGAGACTCATTACCACCGGGGACCGAGGAGGAGGAGGAAGTAGATGAGGTACGGGCTTGGCAGAGCCTTGGGGACACACAGACAGATACGCCGGGCAGGCAGCTGGAGGCTGATGTTAGAGAAAGGCACAGGCTCCTGTCCCAGACGGAGCTCTCTGCCCCGAGCCCACCCCTTCAGAGTCCTTCTCTGCCAGTCAGAGGAGCCGGTGGGGGTCTGCGTGCCCTCTGCCCCCAGCGTGCTGTCAGTCACTTGTGTAAACCTGTCCCGACAACACCTGCTCTCGAGAGCGGTCCAGAAGCCGCGGGCCATGCACCTGCCGGCCTGTTGCACTCAGCATCCTTCTATCCCCCGGCATGGGGCACAGCACCCTTCGGGCGGAGGCGGGGGCGCTGGAAGTTTTCTGGTGCGAAATGTTTTCAAAAGGAGAGAACACAGCTGTGAGCCTTGATCACATTCATTCATTTTATCCTTTGGGGGGCCTGGACTCCATCAAGCATATCAAATTACAGCAAATGATTCCAGACTACGCCTCATCTCAAACTGCTGATGGGATAGAAACATCAATGCTGTTCTAAAAATAATAATAAAAAATTCCTGCCATTCTGTTATTTCACATTTAAATTAACTTTCTTCATGGGTGTCATAATGATCTAAAGGAGGTCGTCTCGTCCTTCCAGCCACCGGATTTTCTTACACTGGGCAGTGGTTGCAAGAGCCAGCCCCTTACCTCTCTGCTGGCCACTCATCCCACGGACCTTCTGGGTCCCCTTTTCAGTTGCCACGGCCCAAAAGTGACAAGCAGTCCCATCCGCACAGACCAGGGCTTCCCGACCTGGGCACCAGTGCCATCCGTCTGGAGAAGTCTTTGTTGTAGGGGGGCTGCCCTGTGACTGCAAGAGGTTAGGCAGCACCCCCACTCCAGGGCTGTGACAACCAGGAAGCCCTTCAGACCACCGATGCCCCCTGCAGCTCTGCGTCGTGTAGACACGCCTCTGCCCCCCCATGCCAGCCTCCCTGGTGCTGTGCCACACAGCTCAGGCAGAGGTCCCTCCAAGAGGAGAAAGAGTATCATCCATGCACCATGAATTTAAAACAATGGGGGTGGGGCGCCTGGGGGGCTCGGTCGTTAAGTGACTGCCTTTGGCTCAGGTCATGATGCCGGGTCCTGGGATTGAGTCCCGAATCGGGCTCCCAGCTCAACGGGGGGTCTGCTTCTCCCTCTCCCTCTGCCTGCTGCCCCGCCCCCGGCTTGTGCTCTCTCTCCATCTCTCTGTCAAATGAATAAATAAAATCTTTTTAAAAAAATGGGGGCATGAATCAACTTCAGGCCTCCTGGTGCCTGGGAGTCTGGAACTCCGCTCATTAGCTGAGGTCCTACAGAGCAGCCACATCACTCTCCTGGCCCCCCTTCGGTCACTTACCAACTTCAGTGGCTTTTTCCACACAGCACCCCTGGTGCCCTCCGGGGGGTCCTCCCCGGCTGTCCGACACCAAGCCTGTCTTCTGCCGCCAGGGCCTGGGTAGAGAGGGGCCCAGTGCAGGAGGGACCAAATCGAACACGCACTTTCCCTCAGTCACTAAAACCTCCTGAACCTGCATCGGAAGCTGGAATAATGGCCACCAACTGTCTAAGCCAGGACGCGCAGGCGAAGGGACAACAGCCCCCCGCCCTGCCGCGAGCTCTCTCAGCCCTGGGCACCAGGCAGCTGGCCGGTCTGGTTGGAAACGTGTCCTTCCGTCCAGGTGCGTGTGTGGACACTCGGCAGCGATCAAAGCCTTCTAGGACAGTTACTGGCCCCTTCCACGGGGAGAAGGCCACGTGGGAGAGGTGACGTGGCAAGGGGCCCATGTCCTGCTCCCCCACTTACACAGCGGGGGCCCCAGGCAGGTCTCGGAGCTGGGCTGAGCCTCGGGTTTAAGCTCTGCATAAACCAGGTGGAAATGCAAACACAGAAACCCACCGGACGGTCGATTCTCTCCCAGGAAGTTAAGGTAAGGGAGATAAGGAATCGCGTCATGACCTCTTTATCTCTGGGGACGGCTGTGACCCTGTTGTGCGGGACTCGGGCGAATGGAAAAGTGCACCAAACGCCCCCCAACAGGAGAGACTGAGCGAATGGATGCGGGCAGGGCGCGGACACCAAGACCGCGGTGACCCGGCCAAGACGGGAGGACGACACGACGCAAGGACGCCCCGACTCTACGCGCATGCGCTGCTCCGGGGGAAAGTCTGTAATGACACGCGGGGGTGTTCGTGGTGTATACTGCTGGCCTCGGGGGAGGGGAAGGCTACGAGGACGACAGAAGGGGGCCGGTCAGCAGGGGCTAGGGGACCCCGGGGCTCTGCCTGGCCACTCTCCTAGCACAACCAGAGTGAGAGAAGACGCCTCCTCTTTCTATACAATGTACAAATATGGGAACCACTTGCTTGTGAACATTCTCGCTTATTTGTGGATTTGCCTGGAAAATGGTCAAGCTATTGCAGTCTGGAAAGCCAGAGGCTCCTTATCGGCCCCGGGCTCAGGCCTCTGACTGCTGCAACCGTGGCAGCCGCCGGCGGGGGGTGGGGGTGGTCCTCTGAACAGAAGTGAAGCTGCCCCTGGCACTGGCCAGTCCCAAGTGGACCTTATCTGCAGTGGCCGGTCACTACACAAGCCCCATCCGTGGTTCTGCACACAGAAGGCAGGGAGGGGAGGACCCCTTCCAGGAGGACCCTAGCGGGACTCTAATAAGGGACCTGGTGGGGACAGGTCTTCTGTTACCCCCAGCTGGTGGCCAGGTTAGGACCAGTCTGACCTCCTCTCCCGGGGAGGATGATAAGATTTGTGCTTCTCCGAGTTTCCTTTATAATGAGATAAAGTCTGGAAGAACTGGTTTGGGGAGGGACTACCCTGGTAGGATTTACAGATCAAAATCAGTTCCCACAAATAAAGACCGGAATCTAAATTAGACAGCTCTGGCCGACTGTTTCAGAGACCTGCAAACACACTGTCCACAGCCTCGCTTTCTTGTCTTCAAGGCAGGCACGTACACAGCTGTGACACAATTCCCAGGCACCCAGGCACCCATGCATCCACCTTCCTGGATGCCCACTACACCAGATGCGACATGACAGGTGCTGGGGCTGCACAGTGAGAAAGGCATTCCCTCCCCCGTGGGGCTTCCAGGCCAGCAAGAGACCCAGGCGTCCACCAATGACTACACGATTTACCATCTCATTCCTGGTGAGGCGAAGCGCTCCGGGTGTGACGTCCACCCACAGGGCCCTGGCAGAGAGCAGTGCAGGCAGCTTTATCTGGATCGAGGCATCGGGAGAGGTCCCCCCATCCCTCCCCAGCTGAGTAAGAATCCAAGCTGAGACCAGGAGAAGCCAGTGTTGGACAAGGAAACTCCTGCGTGTGGGGACGTGGGCAGGAGAGACAGGTGAACAGGGTGTCAGCAAAAGCCCTCGAATGCAGAGGCTGGGCCAGAGGCGGGAGACAGTTTGTATTCACTCACAGGAAGCTCTGTGTGTGTCCGCGTCCGCCAGCCTGCCCCGCGCAATGACCGCCCCACAGCCTCTGTCTGAAAGCCCCATTCGCCATGCACAGTGGTGCGCCACCGGACCACACCAGGGCGTGCTCCTGACCTTACAACCCCGTGCAGACGTGACCTCAGGGCAAGAGGAAGAGAGGCAGAAAGTTGTCCCTAGGCAGGTGAGGGAGAGTCAGCACAGACCCACGGTAAAGCGGTGAGTGGGGGTGCTGCCGGGGACCGAGGTGCTTCAGCCCCACTGTTCTGTCCTCTGGGGTCTCACTCCCCCCAAGAAAAGTGCTCGGAGGAGCTGGGGAAAGGCCAGTTGACGTCCCTCCCCATGTGTTCATTCTGTAGCCCAGGCCCCTGGGGCCAGGTGGCCGCTGCCTCCCCGACAGCTCTACCCCAACTCGTGTCCAAAGCTGAAGCCTCAAGCACGCCCCCCGGCCCCATGTGTCTCCACCTTCCTGCTGCCTCCCTCCACCCAGGCGTCAGGACGGACGGCGGGGGCCTCCCCCACTCCTCCTCTTCCCTCTCACCCTCTCCCACCCCCTGCCACAGAGTCCTGACAGCTCTGCCCAAAAACACGGAGTTGCTGCAGGTGGCTACATGGGGGGCAGCCCCACTGTGCGATGGACGAGGACGAGCCTGGTGCCCCAGTGCTGTTCCGCGTGGCATGCCAGCCCCAACGTCTATCTCACCTCCTCCTACTTCTCTCCGTCTCCCCTGCTGGCCGGGCCCACGTCAGCGACCTCCAGCTGGAGTCTGGCCTCACATCCTGCCGTCCAATCTGCTCTCCACACAGCAGCCGGGGACAGCACGGTGACATGCAGGGCAGAGCACGTCCCTCCCCGGCTCCAGACCCCGTGGCGGCCTTCTACTGCACCTAAAGTCTGAGCGACTCCACGCCCTTCCCTCTGGGACCCGGCCCGCACCCACGCCCCCAGCTTCCTGCACCACTTTCCCCCTCCCGGACCACCCACCACTCTGTGCTATTCTGGTTCCTCAAGGCAGACCAGCTCTTCAGACCTCAGGGCCTTTGCAGACATTCTTCCCCTTGTCCCGAATCCACCTCCTCGCCCGTGTTTCTCTTCATCCCCCAGACCGCAGCTCACGGGTTGCCGCCTCCAGACAAGAAGACAGAAGACAGTCTAGTCTCTAGACTAGTGCCGGGGAAACTGGACAGCCACGTGCGGAAGAACGAAACTGGGCCCCTCATACAGCACGCACAAAACTCAACTCAAAATGGATGAAAGACCTAAACGTGAGACCCAAAGCCATACAACTCCTAAAAGGAAAAGTGGGCAGTCATCTTGGACATCGGCCACTGCAACATTTTTCTAGCTACATCTCCTCAGGCAGGGGAAACACGAGCAAAAATGAACCGGTGGGACTTCATCAAGACAAAATGCTTCTGCACAGAGAAGGAAACAGTCAACAAATTGAAAAGGCGGCCTGCGGAAGGGGAGGAGATATTTGCCAATGACACAGCTGATAAACCGTTAACATCTAAAATGCAGAGAGAGCATACACGACTCAACACCAAACAACAAATAATCTGATTCAACGCGCAGAGAACCTGAACTGACACGTCTCCAAAGAAGACATGCTGGAGACACCCGAAAAGATGCTCCACGTCCCTCAGCCTCGGGGAAAGGCAGATGGAAACCACAGTGAGGTCCCGCCTCACCCCGGTCGGAAGGGCTAAAAGCAGTAACAGCAGAAACAACCAGTCCTGGCGAGGATGCGGGGAAAGGGGCTCCCGTGCACTGTTGCTGGGAGAGCAAATGGTGCAGCCACTCTGGAGAACAGCACAGGGCTTCCTCCAAAAAACGGAAAATAGGCTTACCCTACGATCCCGCAATCCCACCCGGGGCAGTTACCCAAAGAAAACAGAAACGAATTCAAAAGGACACACGTAACTCTGTTCCCGGCAGCAGGATCTACAGTAGCCAAGCAAGGAGGCAACGCAAGCGTCCGCCGACTGACGCGGACGAAGATGGGGCACGCACGCGCGCATATACGCGACCGAGCAGGGCTGGGCCGAAGAAAGAAAGAGGCTTTGTCATCTGCAAGGACGCGCAAGGACCCAAAGGGCATTCTGCTAAGTGACACAAGTCGGACGGGGAAACACAAACACTACACAATGCCACTTATAGGCAAGAGCGATAAGACCGAACCATGAACAAAAAACTCACAAACCCAGAGAACAAACTGGTGGTCACCAGACGGGAAGGGAGTCAGGGGACGGGCAAAATGCAGGAAGGGGAGTGGGAGGTCCGGGCTTCCAGGTACGGGAGGAGTAAGTCACGGGAATGAGAGGAACAGCACAGGGAACGCATCAGCGGGATCCCGGCCGCGCTGGGCAGCCACAGGAAGTAGCCGCACTTGGGATGAGCCCGGCGTGGCGCGCGGTGTGCCGCAGAATCACTAGGTGACAGGCCTGGAACTCACGCAACGTTGTGTGTCGACTACACTCAACCACAAAAAAAGAAAATCAAATACGTTTAATCTCAACCTGGAATATAATCTCGTACGGCATCTCGTTACATCGTCCCCACCTACTCTGTCCATTTATCCCTCCTCCGCTTACAGATGCCTACGCCCCCACGGCAGAATGCATCCCGTCTCCGCAGCCAACAGCGAGGGCTGGTCCCCTGCCCTCAAGGACTGCCTTCCGGAACCTCCGCTACATTACGGATCAGATACCCGCCGCCTCCACTGGGCCCCACGGGGCCCCACGCCCACCTGCTCTCACCTACAAAATGTCGGGAGCGTGGGAGCAGCAACGACTTCCGTGCTAAGTACACAGCTCTGACGGCTCGTGCAAGATGACCCGCAAACAACCTCGATGGGTGCACCCAACTCTTAAAGACCGTGACCACCTAGGGACCCAGGACAGAATGTCCTTTACCTTGTTTTGTAGAAACTGTCATATCAGAGCGCTCTGATTCGAAACCCGGTGATGGATACCAAGTTTGCTCTCTGTGGGGTGATCAATAAGGGAAAGCAATACAATCAAACGCTAATAAAGAATTTTAAAAAAGGTTTCCCCTCCAAGGGGCAAGCCTCAAACTTCCTTCATTTCTTCACGCTGTTAACAATCCTATAACTAACACATCTGTGGGCTGCTTATGGCTGCGTGTGCCCGTGGGCAGCAAGGAGCTCAGCGGTCATGGCGGTCCTGGTTATGCACTGCTGACCACGCAGAACCGAGCTCTCAGTACCTGGCACGTAGTAGTTGCTCAGTAAATACTGGCTGAGGGACGGACCAGCCTCTTTCTCAGACATCACTCCTTTCACGGGGCAGAAGCCAACGGGCTGTCAGTGCATTGCCAGGCTCATGGCCCATGCCTACAAGATCAACCTTAAAAAGATTCTTTACTGAAAAGCAGACCAATGCTGTATGTTAATTAATTGAATTTAAATGCATTTTTTTAAAAAAGAGGACGACCATAGGTTTCACATGTGGGTGGTCCAGCAGCAAAAATGAACTTTTTTCTTAATGCAAAGTACTTGACTGATTCTAAACGCACATTTTTAAACCAACCTGAGATGGACACACCTTACGTAACCGGCAGTGAGGCTGAACTGTAGAGCTTTCCCCCCAGGGTTCCTACAACAGCGATGTGTCTCGTAATTGATGGGCCTGTGAGTTCCGTGAAATGCAATATGTAAAGAAATTGGGCTTCCGGGGTCTGCTGGGTTGGGCACTCCTCCACCCTGGGGTAGGGGGGCGGGCAGGGCCACGGGGCCCTCCACAAGCTCCACGGGTGTCCCCCGGAGCTCTGAGTCCACCGCATCCCTGGGCGTCCATCTGGGTCCCCAGGAGCACTGCGAGGACAGCCACCGGGGGACTGCCCATGCCTTCCCCAGTCTGCCCACATAACCCGAGCCCGGAAGGACCCTACGTTCTCCGTAGGACAAGCTCTCTCCGCTCTAAACACCCAGTTTCAGAAGCTAGTGCCCCCCAAGGCTTCGTGTGCGCTCCCAGCATCACGCAGCATACCTGTCCAGCACTTCATGCTACTGTTTGTTACGAAGTCAGTTTCCTGGTGCGTCCCGTTAGCCTCGGAACTCCCTGAGGTCCAAGAGCATCCTTCCTTACCTTCACCCTGGCCCAAACCCGGAGCAGTGCTTGGTGCGTCCAAAGTGTTTGGTGCCTCTGTTGAACCGACCCAAACGTCCCTCCGCCTACAGCTGTTTCCCCGGAGGACGACCTTCCCGTACCATACACTCAATTCCAAAGACCAGAAACACGGAGGGAAAAGAAGTCTAGTCATTGATTTCAGGAAAAAAGTAGAAATTCTAAGTCTCTGAAATCATACCTTTCTATTCCTTTACCATGTGCAAGAAAGCCTCATTAACACTCTGCTCGCTGCAGGGAGCGTCCTGATGGTGCCTAATTCCCGGTGCTCTCCAGTCTCACTATCCCTGAGACCCTCCTGCTTCCACTACAAAAGATGACGGTGGAGTGCAGGCACCGGAAAGGCAGCCCCCTTGTCCCCTGTGCGTTTCAGTTATGGATAACCTTCCATGCATGAAATGAATCCAAACCTTCCCTATTCCATATAAATCAGAAATGCTTAAATATCACCCAAAAAGGGAGTGAAACAAACAGTGCACAAATGCAACAGGAGATTCTAGACACCAGCCCCTGGTCTAGGGCACAGAGGTCGACCCCAGCCAGAGAGAACAGGGAGAATCAGCAAGCTGTGAAGGGCCTGGAGCAGGGAGGGGTCAGGCACAACTGGACACCCAGACTGGGGGGCACGAGCCAGGAGAACTCGGGGGAGCCCAGCCTTTCTCTCCTCAGAGACCACGGCTCCCCCAAGGAGCTGCTAGAATCCGGACCTGAAACCCAAGCAGGAGATCTGCGAGCAGCAAATCAGGGGTTTAAATGGGGCTCCTATCACCTGAACACCCGGAGAATGGGAAGACTCCAGCTCCGTCCAGCATCACGGACCCAGAGTGCCCTCACCATGCCTTACGGAGACAGCTAATGGCACAGGGGCCTGCCGGCGGGCAGCCCCAGGCTGGGAAAACGGAACCAGTGGGACAGGGGCAGAGGCAACAGGCCGTGGCCTTTGGACCCTGGGCACGAAGGAGCAGCACAAATAAATCTCAGTGCCTCCTGGTGCATTTGCCTGTGTTTACCAAGCTCTTACCCTTTGCAAAGCAACAACATCCCAGGAGAGGGGAGAGGCAGGAAGAGGGGGCCATGTTCAAAGGAGCATATGGGACTCCCGCCCCGGGGCATTGGGCTCTGGCGACAGGCTTGAGGGCCCTGCCTCTATAGTCAGTCTAATCTATAGTCTCCCTCTGGGGCTCCCACCCAAGACGACTCACACCTGCGGCATGAGAGTCTCCCACCGGCCCAGGGGCAGGCATTTGGGGCATTCTGGGGGATGGACCCGGGAAGGGCCCCGAGGAGCTCCGCCCGGCCGGCCCATTTGGAGGGTCGCGCCCAGCACAGGCGTAGAACCTCCGAAGTGGTCGTTCCCAAGCCAAGCAGCTGCCCTGATGGAGTCCAGGCGGCTCTGGAACAATGTATGGGTTGAACCCCCTTCCAAGTGTGCTGTAAGGGGTTCCGCGTGTGGATATGCTAGGTATATGCCTGCTCTGACTTTGCTCTTCTTTCCACTGTAAGCCTCTACAGTATCTTCCATTTAACTGCCTTCGCTTTTTTTTTTAATGTCATAACATTGAAGTCCATCGGTTTGCTATTGATTTTCCAGCAGCCGACCAGGTTGAAACCACAGACTTCGGGAACCAGCCAACCGGAGCAGCTGTGTCCCCACGGGCCACGCTCCGCTCACCGTTCTGGACCACCAGCTCCCGATCTGAGTGCCAAGACTCCCTGTGTCTCTCACGGAGCCTCCTTCCTTGGAACGCCTCTGACTCCCCACCTCTGTGTCTCCAGGGCCTCCCCCTTTACCCTTACCCACATCTGAGCTGTGCCAAGTCCAGCACCCCCCCCTCACCTGCCCAAGGATGCTGTTCCTCTCTGTCCAGAGCCAGGTCCTGGACATCTCACCACTGTCCCCCGACCATGGGCCTCATTTCAACCAGCCTCCCTGCCTCCAGGCTCGAGCCTTCCGATGTTATCTAGAAGTCCGCCTTCCTGAAGAAGTGATCATGCGACTTCCTCGTTCAATACTACTGAGGACTCCTTAATGTGTGTGTTGCAGGAAGGGGGGGGGGGTCCAGACTCCTCAAAGTGTCCTTCAAAGACAGACAAGTCTGTGAAATCCCACTGCTCCCTCCTGTAAGCCCAACGCCCTGCATACTCACGGAAACCTACCCAGTGTGCGTCTGCCACTCGAGCTGTCCCCTCCACCTGCAAGGACCGTCAGCCCCCAGCTCCCCACGTGCAAACCCTCCAGCCCCACCAAGGTGGGCTGGGAAATGTCTCATCTCCAGAAGCTTTCCCTGGCCAAAAATGGCGGGGACCCTTTACTCCTAACTCTGATGACCCGTACTTTCTTCTTTACTAGGCATCCCCCCCCTCCCTGAATCTCTAACACACGGACCTGTCCCCACTGGGAATTCCTGGAGGGCTGGCCCGGTCTGACTGCTGCCAGCATCCTCCTCAGGGGCGTAGTGAGCACCGAGGCGGGATGGTAGCACACAGCACCCAAAACTGGACAGCCGCCAGCCCAGGTGTCCCCTCTTCCCATTCGGGGCGCCCCTCAGGCAGTCCTCACCAGGTGGGGCATTCTCCCCGCCGGAAACAGAACTCCCCTTCCCGAACAGGTACACACGCCCGCTCCTCGTGACCCAGTGCCCCGTCCCAGATCTGCCGGCGCGCACGGGGGTCGCCGACCGCACCCTGAGGCCGGGTCCGCCCGCGGAGGCAGCAGGCACGAGCCGGACCGGGCGGGGATGCTCCGGCCGCCGCGGTGCTGCGAGCCGGGCGCCGGTGCCCACCGAGGACCCGGGCGCGGCGCGGGGACAGGGGGGCGCAGGGGACCGGCGCCCGGGGGCGGGCTTCGCGGGGGGAAGGCGCGACTTCCACCCCGGGCCACCCTGTTGAATCCCGGCTCCAAACTTTTCCCGGCGCCCGCGCGGTGCCCTCCCGCCGCCCCGACCGCCGCCGGAGACGCCGCGGGGCCCGGGACGCGAACAGGCGGCGGCGCGCGGCGGGGAAGCCCTCGGCGGCTGTTCTCGGAAGCCGAGGGGGTCGCGGGCCGGCGCTGCGCTTCCGGGGGCCGCGGGGCCGGTGCTGATGCTGCGACGCGCGGGCCCCGGTGCGCGCCTGCGCCCCCCCCCGTCCCCGGTGCGCGCGGGGCCCCGGCCGGGCCTGCGGGCGGGCGCGGCCGCTACTCACCCGGAGGGTTGACCGCCGCCGGGGTTGCCATCTTGCCGGGAGGCCGGGCGGCCGGGCGGGGCGGAGCGCGGCGCGGAGCCGGGCCCCGGAGGGCGGGCGGGCCCAGGCGCCGCCGCCGCCGCCACACAAAGGACGGCGCGGGCGGGCGCTGCCTCCGCTCCCCCCGCCGCCGCCGCCCCGCCCCGCCCCCGCCTCCCGGGCCGGCCTTTGTCGCGCGGCGGGGGGCGCGGGCCGCCGCTCCCCGCCGGGCCGTAGCACCGCGAGACTTGCGCCGCGGGCCGCGGGCCCCCCGGGGTGGGGGCGGGGGTGGGGGTGGGGGTGGGCGCAGGTGCTCGGGCCGACGCCGCGCGGGTTGGGGCGGGGGGCGGGGGGCGGACCGGCCGGCGCTGGGGTGTCCGGGACGCAGCGCGGAGGCCGGGCCGGGGCGCGGAGCGGGTGGGGCGAGAAGCCCATTAAGATGCAGAGGGAAGCGGTCCTTAGAGGCGCGGGGAACAAAGGCGCCCAGTGCGGCCCACTTAGCATGCCGGGGCCGTGCCGCCTGGCTCTCCGGGGCCGGAGCCGCGGCCGAGGGGTGGGCGCCCGGCGCCCAGAAATTCCCAGGGCCCGGACAGCTTGGGAGCGCGCTCGGTGCACACCCCGGCCCGGCCGCCGGCCCAGGAGTAGCGAACGACTTAGCGCTGAGGAGGTCACTCAGCTCTGCTCCTCTGGCCCGGGGACTGGCCTTGGCTATGACCTGAGGTTATTGCAAGAGCCGTGTGGACACAACCAAAGACAGAATTGAGCAGATTTTTAAATGTTTTGATCTGCATGTCCTGGTGAGGTTACACTGCAGAGAGCTGGGGGGACCTCTGTTCTTCCCGCAGACACTCCCACGGCTGTGAAAGCTCATGGCTCATGGGAAGAAAACTGGGCGAGGCCAGTGCCCCAGGTGCAAAGCTCACATGGATGAATAGATCCGTCCCAGGTGAGAGCCAGGGAAGGGCAAGATGGCTCCTACATGTGGACATGTTTGCAAAAGCATCCGACTCTTTCACATCCCTCCAAAGAAGCATGGGGGGAGGGTAGAAAGACAGTGCCTGGGACGGATTTTCAAACAGGCACTGTCTTTGGGGAGTATTTGTGACTATTGAGCTAACAGGCGCTTAATGATATTCATTTGGTTATCGACTGGGCCGTGTGCCAGCTAGGTGCTGGGTGTACGGTGGAAAGGAAGCCATGGGGGGCTCTGTTCTCCCAGGGCCTGGCCTGGGGCTGGGGAGGAGAAGAGCCCCAAGAAGATAGTCCTACCCGGGAGGCACACAGTTTCTGCGGGGCGGGGTGGGGGTAGGCTGAAGGAACGCAGGCAGAGACCATGGAGTGAGTGACCAGGGAAAACGAAAACTGGCCTTTGAAGAAATGAGCAGGGCCTGGAGAGGCGGATGGAGAAGATCTTTCATTTCATGTCGCATTTGGCCACGCGATAGGCCCAGCCCAGGGAGGTAATGAGAGAAAGAGCAACTCAGACGTCGGCTGGCAGCCCCGGCATCCTTGAATGGAGTAGAATGTCCCCAGTGCTCCCAGCACGACGCCAAGTGAGAAGCTTCCTTTCTACATGCCCCATCAGATACCCACACGCACCGATGCGCAGCACACACCTGACTCAAAATTCCGTGCCGGAGATGCGAGAACAAGTTCACCTTGGCACACCACGTCAAACGAGGGGAAATCCATCTTAGATGTTTCCTTTCCGGCCCTGCTCGCCACGGGCGGCTGTGTCTGGTGGCACGTCTCTGTGCAGGGCACCCAGCCTCGCCGCACCCCTGCTCCCCCCGAGCTCTGCACCCTCTGCGCCCCTTGGAAGTCAGCAAGTCCTTCTCCTGGCAGGGTTGGGGGGGTCCCTATCGCCTGCAAACAAACGTGTTTGTGATATTTGTCCTGAAAAAGGACATTGGGGGGAACATAACGCATCACCACACAGGCGCGCACACGCACACACACAGTTAACGCGGACATGCCTATTTGTTGACAAGCTTGACTTCCGTACTGTGCTGAGCCCTGCTGCCCATTTTGTAAAGGTTACTTGGCAGATATCTTTAGTCCTTCTCTTTGCCTTTGTCCTTGCAAAAGACAGGTGGCACGCGGCTAGCCGCTCGGGGCTGCGACGCTTCCATACTCTGCTTCGAGTCTGTCGTACTGTGGTGAGTAAGAACCGGTGTGACGTGAACAGAAGGAGACATTCCACCTTCTCCCGCAGTCCCTGCACTTCTCAGGTGGGTGATCTTTGACCTTGACCAACTCAGCCCTCGCCCTTTGCAGATCAGGGACCAGAGGCTCCGGGGAGAGAATCCCAAGGTCATGCAGCTCGGGTAGCCTGGCAAGACTTGGAACCGGCTCACCCACAGTGCCGGGATTTGACGGCTGGGCGGGGGAGGTGACCTGAAGGGGTAGAGAAATGGGGGATCTGGGCCCTTACCTTCTGTCTCGTCTCTCTCGCTCCCTCTCTTCCCTCTTGTTAAACAGGTAAATACCCAGAAACATCGATTGTGGAGGAAAGCCCCCGCTCCTGAGTAAACAGTCGGAAATGGGGCGGTTAGTCATTGCTGAATGCTGAGTGGCGTTTACACAGCACAGTGGTCTCGTGCTAATTATGAGAGCTAGTAGACTGTGACCAGCTAACAGGCTCAGGAATTCCGCTCAACCTTTACACAACCTAGAACTCTTTTAAATTCCGAAGGAGGCTGTGGAATTGGAAGCTGAGATTTGCATGTTTTAAAAAAAGGAATGAAGGCAGACCCGCTGGGCCCACAGCACGTGATCCGTGACCGGGAACTTCTCCCAGAAATGCCCTGGGTGGGCAGCCCCAGCGCGGGCGACACTGGCGGAGGGCAGCGGCCGGTCACCTCGCCCTGCATCCCATCCCTGTGAATCCTGACACGAGAGACAGGACTCCCGTCGCACGCTGTGTGATGACCCCAGGATTGTTCTCTTCTCTTCCCTTTAAGATAGCAAGAGGCTGGGAATGAAAGCAGGACCTTCCTCCGGAAAAGAGGGCCTGGAAGGGCAGACAGACAGACGGCCAGGCTGCCGAATCTGCGAGCAGGGGCGCTTCTCTGTGGCACACTGCTCGGCCCCGTTCCCCCTCCCTCACTCCCCCTTTCTTCCCAACTTGTTGCTCTTCTCCGGACAGAAAGGTGGTGGAGCCCCCAGCTAGTGGGTCTCCCCATTACTCTCAGAGGCAGGGACTTAGCCGGGAGCTGGGTGGGGCCACGGGTTTACAGAGGAAGACAGGAGCACGGCCTTTGAACCAGAGTGTGGCCCAGGTGGCCTCTGTCACCAACCCACCCTGCTCCCTGCCCTGGAGCTTCGTGAAGCCCCTTATGGCACCGGTACGGCAGGCAAAGTGAGCCCCTGTGCTGACTGCTAGTGACCATGGACTTGAATGTGGTGACGTTGGTGCCCTGCACACATAGGAGGCTGTAGAAGGTGACTCGGATAACCCAGCAGAGAAGAAGGAACATGGGGCAGGAACCACCTCCCCCCGCCCCGAGAGAGATAGAGAGACAGACATAGACACACACACACACACACACACACACACGGGAAGGGGCAGAGCCTCTGGTTCTGCCCCAGGGAAACGGGGAGAGGAAGGGGGCAGGACAGCCCGTCCGACCCACGTGTTCTGACTTCCATCTTCTGGCCACAGTTCCAGCAGAGGCGCCTCCACTGAGCTGATGGAAAAGCCAACAGCTGAGGGCGTCCCCCCACTTGGAGCCCAGGAGGGGGACCGCGCAGGACGGTTCTGGAGGGATTGAGGGGTGCGGACGGAGAGCTGGGTCCCCCGTGATGCTCCCGGCTCTGTGGAGCCTCTGCGTGGCCTCCACGTGGCATGCTGGGGATCCTTGCATTCCCACAGGTGAGGGGACCCGGAGGTACTGAGTCTAGGCTCCCAGGCTCCTAGGGGAGGAGGACGAGTGGCTCAAGGAGCAGGGCTCATCGAACAAAGCCTCCAAACCAGGGCCCCAGATCTCAGCGACAATCCAGGCCTCCCAAAGCTGCCTTCAAGTTCACCGGCCAGGTGACCACTAGCCACTCGGAATGGAGGGAGCAAGGATCCTAGGGCCCCCACCAGCCCGTCCACCCGGACACCTCCTTGAAGACAGGGTGATGGGAGGACCCTGCATTCTGTCTGCACAGGAGACCTTGTCTGCGTCAAGGTGAGAGTCTACTTGGTTCAAGGAGTCTGGGATGAGTGGATTTCTGCCCCCGCACGTGGTATAAAGGGACATTCTGAAGCCAGAACATAACAGACACATTTACGGTGAAAATGCCCACAGGCAGGAGCTTCCTCCCTGGAGAATCCATCCCCAGGGAGCTGCTCTCGGGCTAGAAGAACCCAGTGTCCTACGACCTGGGCTTCTTCAGGCGTGGGCGCGGCAGGTGCCTGTCCCCATCCTTGGCGGGGTCTCAGGCTTTCTCGGTCCCCGGTGGCCTTCCCGACCGCGTGGAGCTCTGTAAACCGCGCTCTCAGATCGTGGCCCCGTGTGCAAACACTGTGCTCACCTGCCGTGTGGCTACATCTCTGTGCCTCAGTTTCCTCGTCTGTGAAAACAGTACTCACCCCACAGGGGTTTTGTGAGAGCTAAGGGAGCTAACATTCGAGAAAGGCTTCGAACACGATTTCGCATGTGGTTGGCAAAATGTATTTGTTGATGCTGGTTGTCATCCAAGAAGGGAGGTTCAGTAGCCAGGGATGAAAGGGGGCACATTTTGGGGGAGAAAAAGGGAATCAAACCCACAGCAACTGACAGTTGAGAAAATAGCGTGAAGACGACTGCACACCAGAAGCTATCCCCAGGGAAACAGTCACAGCCACAAATACTTTTATTAAACAGGAATCGATGAAAACGAGTGAACCCCTTTCTGGTTAAAATGGTGGAGTCTGTCAGTAAGGACTTACCGCTTTGTACCTGAGAGCTCCGCAGCTCAACGTGGTGCCCACGGAAGACTCCAAAGGAAGAGTGAAGGACGCGAGCACAGTCACACTTCAGGAAAACCGGAACCGGGCCTCTGAGCGTCACCGGGACTCACTGTGCCTCTCCTCCTCGCTACTCCCACCTCCACATGGGGAAGACCCAGCTCCGGACAAGGAGAGTTGGCACAGTCTCTGGCTCCCACGTGTGGAGAGGGACTCCGTCTCTTCCTGCAGTAGAGTTCAAGGCTGGGGCTGCCCTGGGTTCGATGCCTACCCCCGGGATCAACCATACCATGGGTCAGTGACCTTGTCCCCTCTTGGGATGGGAGACCCAGTCATATGGGAAGAAAGCACCTGCCAGTGGGAGCCTGTGGCTCTAGAGACCAGGGACAGTGTCTATTCTCTCACGTAAGGCTGTTTCCACAGATGGCCCTTACGAGGAGAGAAAAAGTGATCCGAGATAAATGCGGAGATTGACTTAGCAAGAAGTCAGAAATGTTTATAAGAAATAAAAAGAAGCACCTGTGAGTTAGTCCAAGGGCGGGTCTTTGGAAAGGGGCTCCACGTACCCACCCATCAGCCCCCACCCTCCCCACCAGCCACCGCGCTCCGATAAAGTCCAGCTCCTTGTCGTCTCTGCCATACACCGCACGCCGCGATACCTCCTTGCCCCAAGATGCCCTTCTCCCCCGTGAGCTTCTGCTTCCTTGGGAACCATCCATTGCTGATTGCCTCCTCTCTTTCGGTGGAAATTGGGGAGCTTCCTCCATGAAGGGGCTCCGTGTCCCAGCTCTCCCCTTACTCTGCCTCGTGCCCACTGTGCTGGGATCCGTTTCTCGTTTATGCGTATTTCATGAAGTTGTGAGCTTGGGCTTTCATATTTTTGTCTCTTCCCCTGGCCCCCAGCTCACATCCTGAGCCACGGGAGATGTTCTAGTAGGAGTGAGTGTGGGGGACGGGATGCGGGGAAGGCGACCGTCTTCCCGGACCACAGTGCTCGCAGAGCCCACCGCGTCTCTGGCCCGTGTCCTCCGCGGTAGGACACACGGTGAACGCTGCCGAGGGCGCTTCCCAGCACGTCCCTCACAACGCCTCCTGGCTGGGCTTTCATCGTTTTTCCTGCTATAATCCGGATCATGTTCTATTAAAAGCTGCATCAGTCACTCTTGGGGAACAAGAGGGAAAGGAGCACAACTAAGGGGCACTCCGAGCTCGGCGCCCTATTCGGGGGAGTCCTCCTGCTCCCCAGGTGCGTGAGAAGGAGCTCAGTGGCTCTGTCTCCAGCGGCGATCGCATCCCCTGCTCCCTGACGCTCAGCTCTCTAGGACTTCCAGTCGCCTCACACCGTGACTTCCCGCTTGGGCATTTTTGAGTTGGACGTGTTCGTGGCGAAATGCCGCCGTGTGGATTTACTCAGATTTCTTAGGTCGCCGCGTTCTCGTTTTATTAACCCATTTTGGAAACCACCCTCACCGAAGGCAATTTTTGCCCCAGCATAATGAGATTGTCTGACGGTCTTAGAGGGTAATTCTAAAGAGGTGCCTTTGGGCTCATGTTGTTTGTAAAGAGGTTGTTACTGCTTAAAAATGCCAAGTGAGTGATGGGGTTGGTGAACGATTACTCTCTCTCTGCAGGTGACCTGCAGCTCTCCGCTGGCACCCACACGGCGCCCCGAGAGCCGGCGCCCAGACCAAGCTCATTATCCAAACAGCTGGTCCGCGACTGCTGCGTCATTAGCCTGCGTGTCGCCACAAACGGGACGGGTGATGAGGGCTCCCTCCCCGCAGGTCACACGACAGGGGGAGATTAGTGCGTTTCTGTTGAAGAACGTTTAGTTTGAGCCCACAGAGTCGAACTCCCTGGAGGGCTGAGATTTTGGTCTTCTGAGTATCTCCCTATTTTAAACACAGTCTTGGGATTTTAGAATTGAACTTTAAAAAACCATCTCGAACGTAAGTTAGAGGCAAACCTTAGAAACTCTCCAGTTGTCCCTGCCTGCCGTCGCCATCAGGGAACCGAAGGTTAGAGAGGTACCGGCTCTGGGCCGCGTCAGCATCCCTGGTGAGGTGGGGGTTGCTGGGAGGGCAGGTCAGTTTCCATGGCTCCATTGCTGTGTCTCAGAGGATGACATGAACACCCACCTATCCCCATTAGTAGAGGGTCTAGTCTTTCACAAGGTTTCCAGCCCCCCGGGTGTCTCCTGGGGTTCTCCAGGGGTCTGAACTTCCCACGGGCCTCACCGCTGCAGCGGGCCACCTCCCCATTACACCTGCTCCAGACCTCTCTCCTGGTTGGCACCTGTGTCTCCCAGGGATGCCGTTAGGAGGATCTGCTCTTCTGGGCACCGTTGCCCACAGCAGGGCTGCCGTCTTGGGCCAGCCGGAGGGCAGGCCTCTGCTCTCATCTACGAAGGGTGGTTCCTCTTCTTCTCACGGGACCAGAACCCACCGGGGTCTCCAGCTGCGGGGCCAGGTGCTGACGGCCCCAGAAACTGGCCATTCTACGTGCTGCTGACCCATCTGCCTCTTGCACTCAAAACCCACTTGCCAGCAACTGAACACCGAGCCAGACCACAGAACAGGGGTGTGTCGGTGCCACCAGCCTGCCTGCCCCTGCGCCCACACCCCTCGTCCCACGTGCTCTAGCCGCCCCTGCTTCTTAAAGTCCAGAGCCCTGATTTGCCCCAGCTCCCAGAGAGAGGGGAAATCCCTCCCTTGGCCAACTGTTTAAGGTCACCAGGTCCCTGAGAAGATGGAAAGGGGAGCCCGCCTTTCCTTCCTGACCCACCAGGCTGTAGGTTCCTCTCTCTGCCCCTGCGGTCTCGACAAGACGATGGTGAGGCTGGCAGTGGTACCCTTCCCATGCCTGGGCTTCTCGAGGGTAACATATGATTATGAAGCAAATTCCCCGTTATATAGAAAAATCAGTGCAGGATGGGGGGTGGGTTGGCCAGGATGGGGCCCTTCCCACGTTCCTGTCACCATTCGGTGAGCTGTAACTGACTGCGTCACTGAGGGGAAACGAGCGAGAAAATGCTCAGGAGGAAGCACAGATCTTCACGTGTGCTCTGTGTCATCCCTCAAGCTTCTAAACTTGTGACTTGGGGCGCCTGGTGGCTCAGTGGGTTAAGCCTCTGCCTTTAGCTCAGGTCATGATCTCGGGGTCCTGGGATCAAGCCCCACATCGGGCTCTCTGCTCAGCGGGGAGCCTGCTTCCTCCTCTCTCCCTGCCTGCCTCTCTGCCTGCGTGTGATCTCTGTCTGTCAAATAGATAAGTAAAATCTATAAATAGATAAATAAATAAATAAAATTGTGACTTAAGCAGAAGGTTCGTTAACTAAATCATCTTTGGCTTTATGATCCTTGAAGGGAAAAGTAATAATATTCAAAGTAAGCATAACTTTTATTGTTTAATCGTTAATAGCTTTAATTTAATAATGAAAATATTTGCTGTGAGAACCGTCTGCTTGATCATGCCCCACAGCCCCCAGGGCTCACACACCTCACAAGGATTTGCTCAGATGCGGAGCCCGCTCACGGGACCCCAGCCGCCCGCCCAGGGGTGACACATCCCAGATGCTGTTAGAAGGTGTCCTGAAACCCTCACGGTCTCTTTTTTCCCGCGGATGGGTGTGTTCCTCGTTGGGAGATTCCCTTGTGACTCTCTCGGTGCCCACAGAGAAGAGCCCTTTGCTGGGTCGTTGGGGTTGTTTCTGAGCGACTGAAAATCGAAGTCAGGACCCTCGGTTGGAACCGAGCTCAGGGCTCAGCTCAGAGGCCCGAAACCAACCCGAAACTGACAGAATCATCTGAGACAGATGTTGACTCAAAAGCTCTTTCTTCACTCACGAGCAGAAAGAACCGGAACCGAGAATCTGAGTATTGCCCTGAGGATCAATATATACTTGAAGCAGGAGGAAGAGAAGTTACAACCAACAGTTAAGACAGAAAACGAATATAGTCAATGACTCCTTTGTGGACAGGAAGCCGTGGTCTGTGTCAAGGAAGCAACCTGTGTCCAGGGCTGCCGTGGAACCTGTCCACGTGGCTGGCTCCTCCCCTCGGCGGGGGATGCACTTGTCTATCGTGACTTAGTGACACTGGCTACGAGGCCACCTGTCTCGTCTCCCGTCACCCCACACACACCCCCTCCTTCCCTGGTATAATCCAGTTACTGAAGGAGGTTTGCTGTGAGGAGGTAATGAGCTGGTCGGCCCACAGGAGCTGTTGTACTTTCTATTTTTGTTCCCCATTAAAAATAAATTGCTACTTGGTCAGTTAAGTCTGTCTCTCAAGGTCTGATAAGTCTACTTGCGTTAAAAAAAAAAAATGAATGTTCCAGACCATGCACGAAGTTCATGCCCCAAGTTGATGCTGAGGCCCTCTTGGCCGCCCTGGAGGGCACTGTGGTCTTGCTGGTTTCCAACTTCAATCCAAATGATCTAAATAACGACTATATCACATTTGTAATTATGTGACTATGCAGGCTTGTATCTATACATATATTGTATCTACATAAAGTGCCTAAAAGATTCAAACTTATTTTTGTATGTGTCTTATTTAACCCTTTGTAACTTTTAAAAAATATTTTATTTTATTTTATTCTATCGATTTATTTAAGAGACAGAGAGCACGAGCAGTGGGAGGAGCAGAGGGAGAGGGACAAGCAGACTCGGTGCCGACCACAGACCCCGACTCAGGGTTCAACCCCACAACCCTGAGATCGGGACCTGATCTGAAATGAAAAGTCAAACGCTGAACCGACTGAGTCACCCAGGTGTCCCACCCTTTGTAACTCTTTAATTCAATTATTCTCTTTCTCATTTCACAGGTCTGATGAGTGATATTCAGAGAGGTTGAGTGCCTTGCCCAAGGTCACACAGCGAGTGAGTTCCAGAGCTAAATATATGAACCCAGACTGGTCTGAGTCCAAAGTATTTGCTCCCTCAATCTCCGAGTATTAATTAATGTAAAAAAAAAAAGAGAGAGAGAGCCGGTCCTCTGATAGACGCTATCTCATTTTAACACGCAAACTTGAAGTGGAGCTTCCTGGATTAACTTCATGAGGTAACCTGAAATACGATGTAGGAGGCTAGAAACTGTGGAAACACGTAGCGTGAGCAAGTGTGCGAAGGTGGGATGGTTCTCGTGCCCGGGGCGAGGTCGGTCCCCTCGGTGGCGGGAGCCTGGAGGCTGAGTGCTCCGAGGGCTGGTTGCCTGGACCCGCTGGTCAGCTGCTCAGTACATCCTGTGGTGATCGTGTTGTCCCTGGTGCTGCTGGCGGCTTCTGTTGCCCAGACGGGTCCCCCAGCTGTGCTGGATGTTCGGGCGAAATCAGAAGCAAACTGACCTAACTTCTCGAAAGCATAAAGTTAAGTGTTTCCAGAGGTCTGTGCCTGGACATCGTGTTTGTAGCACCAGCGACGGGGTGAGGAGGTCTTCTGTTGGTGGTGACTGAGTCCCCAAACGCAGAGATGCAGGGACGGGGGAGAGCACGAACCTAGGACCTCTTCAAAATGAGTTTAACACCTCTAAGGTCCCTTTTAGTTCATTTAAAGTGGTTTACGTTCCCAATTTTTTGTACTCTTCTATTTCAAAATAATTTCAGACTCGCAGTAAACTTGTAAAAATAGTAGAAAGAATGATCATACACATTTCACCCCAACTGTTAACATTTTACAATACTTGGTATTGCTTCCTCTCCGTATATCTTCATGTTATCTTTTTTCTGAACATCTGAGAATATCAGACATCATAGCCTTTCTGCCCCACACTTCACGGTGAGTTTTCCAAGAACGAGGGCTCACTTTTACATCACCACAGTGTCACGATTACAGTCAAGAAATTATCAAAAAAAGAAGTGATCAGGATGCAATGTAATTATCTAAGCGGCAAATATTGTTCATTTTTCCCAATTATCCAAAAAATGTTCTTTGTGGAAAAAAGGAATTCTGCTTCAAGAGCCCGATCTGAAATTATACATCATCATGTCTCTGAAGTCTCCTTTAATCTAGAAATGTTTCTACTTTTCCCTTTAGTCCACTTTATTTTTGTAGAACACTTTATGGGTCACAGAAAAATCCCTCTATGTCCCCTGCACCCACATGCACCATCTCCCCTTCTACCAACGTCCTGCACGACAGTGGGACATTTGTTCCATCAATGAATGGGTGACATTGACACATTATAATCACTTCAAGTCCATAGTTTACACTTGGGTTCACTTTTGGTGTGGTACGTTCTATGGGTTTTGACAAACGTTTCATGACTCTTATCCACCATGGTATACATACCGTTTCACTGCCCTCAAAATACCCCGTTCTCACCTGCTCATCTCTGCCCTCGTCTTTCTACTGCTTCCATGTCTTCGCCTTTTGCAGAAGGTCATCACGTTGGAATCCTACAGTAGGTGGCCTTTTCAGGCTGGCTTCTCTAAGTGAGGTCCCTCCAGTCTTCCCATGGCTTGATCGCTCACTTGTTTTTAGTGCTGAACGGTAATCCTGTTATCTGGTGGACCACAGTGTGTTTATCCCCTGCAGAAGGACGTCTGCGTTGCTTCCTCGTTTGGGTTATGATGAACAAAACTGCTGCTAAAGACACCCACAGGCAGAGTTTGCGTGGGCACAGGCGCCAGCCCGAGGTTCTGTTGCTGGTTTTCTCAGAATAGCCTGGGGAGGAAATTTCTAGAGCGGTATTTCATGGGCTCTGGACGCATACTTCCCGAAACAGGGTTTGCCCTAGAGTCACTGGGGTTCACAACCATTGTCACATAGACGCCGTGGGAATTCCCTTTCCATGCGAAACTTGGACCAAAAAACCTTTTGTTGGTCCTTTCTAGGAAGAGCCAGAAAGTACAGCATCGAGACTATAGAATGTCCTAAAGACAAGCGTGAACACTCTTGTAAGAAGTACTCCCCTTTCCCAGCGTCTTGATGGTCCAGGGGACGATACCGCAAGGAAACACAGGGGCGTTGACAAGTCCGAGTTGAACATGATTCAGAAGAAGAGCTCTGAACGCTTCCAACTTTTAGGACAAGAGGAACTAATGTGTGCGTAACAGAGATACACGAATGCAAACCAAAACGGTGATGAGATCCCACCGCACGCCCGTCAGAAGGGCTAAAATCAACAACACAGGGAACAACAGACCTTGGCGAGGAGGCAGAGGAAGGAGAGCCCTCGTGTACAGTGGTGGGAACGCAAGCCGTGCAGTCACTCTGCGAAACACTGTGGGGGCTCCTCAAAAGTTAAAAATAGAATTACCATGGGATGCAGGAATTCCACCTGTGGGTACTTACCTAAAGCATAAAAAGTGCTAAGTCAAAGGGCTATAGGCCCCCTAATGTTTTAGCAGCAATGTCCACAAGAGCCAAATTTTGGAAAGAACCAAGGTGTCCATCAACTGACCAGTGGATAAAGAAGGTGTGATAGAGGGGCACCTGGGTGGCTCAGTGGGTTAAGCCGCTGCTTCCGGCTTGGGTCATGATCTCAGGGCCCTGGGATCAAGCCCCACATTGGGCTCTTTGCTCAGCAGGGAGCCTGCTTCCTCCTCTCTCTCTGCCTGCCTCTCTGCCTACTTGTGATCTCTCTGTCAAATAAATAAATAAAATCTTTTAAAAAAAAGGTGTGGTAGATACACACACACACACACACACACACACACACACACACTGGAATACTATACAGCCACCAAAAAGAATGAAATCTTGCCTTTTGCAATGAAGCGGGTGGAGCTAGAGGGTATTATGCTGAGCGAAATGAGTCCCTCAGAGAAAGTCAAATGCCGCATGATTTCCCTCGATGTGGAATTTAGGAAACGAAGCAAACGACAGAGACAAACGGAGAACCAGACTGTTAACTCTAGAGAGCACAGTGCTGGTGACCGGAGGGGAGCTGGTGGGGAAACGGTGGGCATAGGGGCGGGGGTGGAGTGCGCTGATGACGGGCGCGAGCCCTGCACGGAAGCGTTGAGTCGTACACGGCACACCTAAAATCTCACCGTATGTGGACTCTGCTGGAATTTCTTTGAAAGCATGGTGTATGATGAAAAAGCTCTCCAGATACATCTAGATACATCTACAAGAACTCTTCCAATAATGTGAACGAAGGATTTAGGTATTAAGAACATACGTGCTGTTTTATTTTGCTGCATAAGCCAGTGATGGACCGCACAGCTGTCGGGGTCTCTGAGACACACTCGTTCCTACTGCCCGGAGCGGGACGAGAACACGCGAGGCAGAGAGCCGAGTTGTTCACGCAGGCCGGTCCGGCTCCACACCCCGCTCTTAGCACTTTTCAAAGCGGCATTTCCGACGTGATGGCAGCAGCTCCGTCTGCCGTGGGAGCCCCCAGAGTGCAGAGTGTGGGCTCAGGGACGCGGGGAGGCTGCGGGAGCTCCCGACAGGCCCTTGGGCCTCTCGCCGTACCTGGGGAGCGGGGAACCAGCCTTCCTGGGGCCATTTGCAAATTGAAACAAGATGCGTCCAGTCTCCTCTAAGAAACACCCGTTATCTCCGAGAAAGCGGGGGCCTTCTGGAGCTGCACAGTGACCTCAGAAGCGGTTATCGACGGGCAGGACGATGAAAACTCTGTGTAAGTCGAGTCCTGGAATAAAGAGAACAGGATATAACTTCGAGTCAAATGTGGCATTGGGGGCAACCTAAGGGGGGTAGCCTGTGCTCTTCCTCCCAGCAGCGCACCCCCAACACCGAGACCCCCGTACCAGCAGGGCCTTCGTGGCCGCGGCGCCAATGGGCCGGGCCAGGCACCCTGCGCCGTGTGAATCCTCCTTTATTTGCTTCCAATGCCTCATAAATACGCTCGGTTATTCGGTTATTCGGCTCAGCCCCTGGGATAACGTTTCCGGCTCCCACAGGGCGTTTTCCCTCTTCGTCCCAGAGCACGCTCAAGGAAAGCGCAGTCCAGGACTACGGTCGTTCTTTGCTGAAAGCAGAGCATACAGCACAGGACCTCACGCTTAATTAGCACATTAACATAATCACATCAAGGACGGACAGAGCGCTCGACAATAGGAAATTGGATACATCGATGCAAATGGCTCCGGCCCCACGCTTTATAATTAGACCAAAAAAAAAAAAAAAGTCTGGCGTAGACGCTGTCGGACGCACTCGCTGTAGCTGCTTCCCATTCGTGACGCTGGAGTCGTTGACACCAAGACCGCAGATTTGTCTTCGCAGTTCAAGGAGCCGAAAGTGTGATCACGTGTTTTCTGACGCGCCGGCTCCTTTTTGACCTCCTGTGCGAAACGTAGATGCTCTTTTGCTTTCCACACATCTGCCAAAGCTCTCATGCTTCTCTGAGCAGTTTTGCAAACGAAAACGGGGAACCCTGCCGATTTCAAGGGCTCGGGATGCAAAAGGCCTAAAGAGGGCAGAGACGTAGCCAGAAGGAGATCAGGATGGCCCCCCCGGGGCTAAAGTGCCGGGGTCCAGGGGATGGACCCGGGAAGGGTCCCAAGGAGCTCCACCCGGCCGGCCCGTTTGGAGGGTCGCGCCCAGCACAGGCGTAGAACCTCGGAAGCGGTCGTTCCCAGAGCGTGCTTCGAGCCACCTGTCCCCATTCATCCCTGCCCGCCCCCCCATCCTGTTTTCGGGACCCGGGGTTGCTGCGATGACCCCGAGCGTTCCCCTTCTCCTTTGGTGCGGGCTTCCTTTTAGTCCCAAGCAGCGGAAGCGTCCCTTCAGTTCCCGCCGTATTTCCACGTCTCCTGTCCCTTCCTGACCGGCTGTCACACCTTCTCGGGAAGGGACCCCCGCCACACTTGGTCTATACCACCCTTGCCATGCGGGCTACATTTTGACGTTTCTACCGCTGTCTGTGTAATGTGTGTGCCTCTCGCTGAACGGTCAGCTTCCTCGGGGCAAAGGCCACATCCCCGCTCGTGTCCCAATCTGGTGGTTACTCAGCGACTCCCCTTCGCCTAGGACGCTGCTCGCCCCCTGAGGGCCCGGACCCTGCCCTGTTCTTCTAGAAGCTCCACTAGGCTGCCACTGTGGTTTCCATGCAGGAAGACCCTTAACCGCTGTGGGGCAGCCGCCTCCCACCTGTGCCTGGGAAGGCGGACGGGAGAAAGACAGGAGAGAAGCAGCCACGCCAGAAGGAGGTCGGGGAGAGCAGTTTGGGGGCTGAGGGCAGGGGGCTCTGGGCTCCAGAAGCCCTCCTGAGCCACGTCCGCTGCTAGGCCTGAACTCATTTTCAGGTTCCCTTCTGTCGTCCCCCTTCCCTGCAGCCCAGCAGTGTGACTGTGACGCATACACACTCCACAGAAGTTTGGACTGCTTGCCGCGAGAGCTGCACCTGTGTCACAAAATCAGATGTGAGTGCTGGGACCCCACGGTGCCGTGCCGAGCCCGGCTCTTCTCCCGGCGTTGCCCAAGCTCGCCTTTTAAGCTCGGTGGAGTCCCTCCTGCTCTGCCGTGTGATTCAGCGTTCCCGTGCCCGTGGACCCCAGCCAGCGGAGGGTTCTGGGAGACAGGAGACCTGCCGACTCCTTGCTACAACCCGGCTGTCGGTGGCGGGGGGGGGGGGTCCACTTCTCGGCCCACCCGTGCCTACCAAATGGGCAGTTTTGGGGTCCGCACACTTGGAGGTTTGATGCTGCCCAGATTGTCTTTGGAGGGCACGTGCCTGCTACGGAAGAAAATGCTGTTCTCTGAAACAGCATCAAAAGATGGGGCAGGGTCTGCTTTCCCATTATGTGAGGGTTTCACGGAAGTCCCCAGCACGGTCTGCCAGGCAAAGGGCAAGAGCGTGGCAATCTCTGGTGAGTGATAATTGATGATTTAAAAATCCTTACCATCACTGCTGTGGAACGAGAGACCATACCTGTCAATGGCAAGACCCCAGGTTCCCATTCACCCCGAGTGGGGCACAGCACAAGCTCCTTGTGCTTTCCTACCATGGCAAACGCCGACGGAAAACGTAACTTTCCCAGCACAGTCTAAAATAGGTTCTAAAACACAGACGCCTGGCGCTGAGGGCATACGCCGGCTCTGACCGAAGCTTCGCACAGAGCGTTCGTTGGGAGGAATTAGACTGCTTGCCGGGGCGTTTGGGGGAAATCCCGAGAACAAGCGTACACGTGTACGGGGCGTCCGCTCTGCTCCCGGGACTTGCTGTGATAAGTGCTTACTTACACTCCCAAATCCAGAGGAAGGGTTTTATTACCGCCCTTCGGCGTCTGGGGGATGGAAGGCTGCCGAGGTAGCACAGCTGGAGCATGAAATCGCCTACAATGTATCCACACCACAGGTGCCCGTGAACGCCCCACACCCGGGCGTCCCCCAAACCCTCATTAGCCCATTGCTAACCCTTTAGCCGCACACCTCTGGCTCCAGTCGCTTGAAATCCCAATGGCCTGAAAGGTCCAACCCACACGTCAGCTGAACACCAAGCCCCCTCCCACCCCGTTGTACTCGGCAGGTGCTGCCGCGTGAGAGCGTCTTGGAGGAAACACCGTCCGCCCCACAGCCCCGAGGTGAGGGCTCCCTGTGAGAGAGAAGCCTGGACAAGCGATCTCAAAGGGAGTCCCCGCACCAGAAGCATCAACATCACCTGGGAATGTACTAGAATTTCAAACCCTCGGGGCGCCGGGTGGCTCAGTCGGTTAAGCATCCAGGCTCAGGAGGGCTTCTGGATGTAAGCATCCAGCTCTTGATTTCGGCTCGGGTCGTGATCACCGGGTCATGGGATCGAGCCCCGCATCGGGCTCCGTGCTCCATGGGAGTCTGCGTGGATTCTCTCTCCCTCTGCCCCTCCCCCACACTCCCTCACACTCACGCTCTCTCTCCGTCTAAAATAAACATATAAATCTTCAAAAGAAATTCAAATCCTCAAGCTCCTCCCCCAGACCGTCCGAATAAGAAATTCTCGGGGGGTGAGACCCAGAGATGTGGGTTTGGACCAGCCCTCTAGGGGGTCCTAATGCTTGTTGCACTCTGATCACCACCAGGCCGGGCAGTGGTGGTCATGAGGACTGTGTCCAGTCTGTGACACGAGACACACCCTGAATCAGGAGGCGCTGTGTCAGGGGGGCAGGGCGGCTAGGACCCGAGCACGGGATGGCAGAGCCTTGAGTTCCGGGCAGCCCTGGCTGGCTCCGTGACGGCGATGGAGGGAACAGATTACCTTGTCACCCACTGGTCTACACCACGTGGCAGTGGGCACGCTGGCATTCCCATTCTCCCTCCACCCGCCATGTACCGACACGGTCATGCCTCCACAGTCTTCTGGAGGTGGTTGGAAGTCAGTCACCACCCCAAATCCTAAATAGCTCCTGCTTTTGTCGGGGAACAGTGACCCGAGGCACGTGTGAGCAAGCGTCACCTGAACCCGGAAGAGAGAGGGAGCCCCTCTCCTCCCTGTGCCAGCCAGGTGAGCTTCCCTTGAAATGACACCATTCGCGACCCTACGGGCCACGATTCTCTCCGTTATCCGGAGAAGGAAATAAAAGCTCGGGGAGGTGGAATGACGCTTCCGAAGACACACAGCCTTTAATCAAAGAGCAGGGCCAGGCGTGGGTCCAGGTTTTCCAGAGCTGATCGCGGTTCCCTGCTCCCTGTGCAGCTGGGCCTTCGCCTGGTGCGCTGTGGCTTGTGCATTAATATTAATAGACAGCCCAGAAGACCATCCCCGGCCTTTCATTTCTGTTTGAGCTTCCCTTAGGAGAACAGCACTGCGTTTCTCCCGAAAGCAGCAGTCGCTTTTTGGAGAAATACAAAGAGAGGATGAGACTTCTTTTTCCAAATTAAATCCATATGTTGTAAAAAGTCGTCATAAATTCCCTCCTCTGACCCGTGGGTAGCCTGGCACTCGTTCCCGGGGCCTGGCTTCTCTGCGAAGCCCTGGCGGCCTCCTGCCTGTGTTTCTCGGCGATGAGCCCGGCTTGCAAGACCCGGGGAAACTTATCACTACACGGTGACACGCTTGAATGGTAGAATCTTGTATTCCATCAAATGTAGGAGAGATTTTGTTCCATTAGAACTTTTTTTTAAAAAAGATTTTATTTATTTATATGCCAGAGAGAGAGAGAGCGCGTGCAAGCAGGGTGGGCAGCGAGGCTGGTGGAGGTGCCGGCCAGCTCCCCGCCCCGCCGTGGTGAGGAATTCACGTGCCGAGGGCCGCCGGGCCGGCTCAGTTGGAAGAGTGTGAGACTCTTGATCTCGTGGTCGTGAGTTCAAGCTGTAGAGATGGCTGTAGAGATCATGTAAGGCTAAAAATCTAATGTGTTGCCAGTAAGAGGCCTGGGCTAGATCTCAGAGACCCTGAGGGAGACCCGGACTCGAAGGCGTTCATACAAAATCAACATCTTCAGCTGTTCGCTGGCCCAGGTGCATGTCGGGCACAACTGGGGATGGCCTGTGTGTGAATCCCAGCTTGAACCTCCATCCAGCTGGGTCATCTTGGGCCCGCAAAGTGGACGGGCTCACGGCAGTCCTGGGAATTTCCCCGCGGGCTCGCAGGACTGACTGCAGGTAGAGTTGGGCTTGCACCTACTTGGCACCAGGCCTGCTACACTGTGTATGTTCTCCCCACTGGCCCGGTTCTCCCGGCAGGCCTCTCCTCTGTCAGGGCCTTGTCCCCTTCTTATGGGTTTGGGGAAATGCCTGGGACTGGACCCTCCACCGTCCCCGCTCTGCACTCTGTCCCTGCCTCCCCCGCTGGTGTCCTTCAGGTCTCAGCTCCGGGTCTCTGCCCCCTTCTTTGTAAAGCCAAGCTGGGCCTGGTTTCTTCCAACCCACCCACCAGCTTCCCCGCTTTTTCCTGCGCAGACGACCGCACTCAGCTGCGGCCATGCGGGGGGATGTGGCTCAGCAAGAAATGAGTGAAATCAGAACCCTTCAGGCGCTGGGTTTCAGAGACCCGCCTTATTGTTTGCAGACTGAAAGGGTAGATACAGATTGATCAGATCCACGGGGCACTGGGAAGAGGCCGTGGACTTGGCACAAAGACCAGCCGAGCCAGTGTGGTCGGGAAGTTTACCATTCCTCCTTCTTAACTACAGAAAGACATGCCCGATGCCCAAATCCCGGCGGGGGTGGGGGTGGGGGAGAGGACACAACGTATGCTTCTGTGTCACAGAGAAATGTGATTAAGCTTTCTGAGTGAGAACTTAATAAAAATGCCTTTGCTGTCGGTCTCCATGGTTGTGGGATGAGGGGAGAGAATACATTTCCAGGCGCACAAAAGGCCATCTGGGAGCCGGGCAGCGTGGAGGCCGTATTCCTCCTACTATCTGCTCCTACGACCGTCCTGCAGTGAAGCCCAGAAGATGCTGGGGGAGCGTTGGCTTTCCAGGTCCTGAACCTGTGGGAGCTTTTTCCTGAGTAAAGAGGACACCTGACCTTGAGGAAGACTGGATTCCGGTCGACCCGCTCACTACGGCTTCCAGGACAGCTGGCCCGGAGGACGGGACAGAGGCTGTCCCAGCTCCCAGCTCTTAGGAAACCCTTCTCATTCCAGAGGTCTGTGGCCCCGGGAAAGCCCCACGCTGATTCCACTGCTCTTTCCGCATCCAGGTAGACAGGGGTCGTCCACGCCCCGCAGCAGAGGAGGACACGGCAGAAGTGGAAGAACCCGTGGCAGGCGAGGTGGCCACGTGGCTCCAGGAAAAGGCGGAGCTGTGGGGCCCGAATGCAAGGTCCACCTGTGACTCGGGTCCCAGGGCCACTTCTGTGATCCAGCCGACGTCTCCGGTGACCGGCCACGGACGACTCTCCTTCTCCCACCTGCTCCGTGATGAGTCACCTCCCCTTGTCCTGAGAGCTGCCCGGCACAGAGCTCCTGCTCACATGGCCTCTCCGTGCCTATTTCCACATCTGTAAAGTGGGTGTAGAGTCCGCTCTGTGGGGGGTCATCAGGGTCAACGGTTAATATGTTGATATTAACCCGAGACCTCCAGCGCCCCCGTGACGTCCTCACTAAAGTCTGAGAGCCTTCGTCACCGGGGACCCCCTCCTCCCAAATCCGCCCCGACCCAGCAGATCGTCCTGTGGCCCAGTGGCGACCAGGCTCCCCCCTGCTGGTGCTGAGACCCTGCCTCCTGTCTCTTGCTCACAGCCCACCTCCGGCCCCTCAGTCATCGCTCCTGTTGCGACCGCCGTCCATGCTCCAGGCCACCAGCATGAGTCAACTGTGCCGCTAGAAGTCCCCTTCCCACCTCCCGGGCTTCATCCACTGCCTCTTCCTGACAAGCAGAGGGACACTTCCAAGCTAAAAGTGGCATCATGGGCCCAGGCTGTCACCCTCCAAGGGTCAGGAACCGTCATCCTCACACCACCCCAAATCCCACCTGTCTTGCCCTGGACCACTGCGCCGCCCTCGTGCCCCCTCTCTTGCTTGCTCTGCCTCCCCCATCCTGGCCCCAAATGCCCCCCTCCGCCCGCCCAGCGCAGAAGACCCCTGGCACCCCACTGTGCCGCAGGGTCCCAGCCCCTCGTGGCTCTGGCACCCAGCACCCCCTCCCACAAAGTGGCCCCCGCTTCGCCGCCCTGTGTTGTTTTTTCTCTTCACTCCAGACCCAGCGGTTTGTTGGTTGTTTCATGCTTGAGGCTGGCAGGGCGTGAGGGCAGCGCGCGCGTCTTGTTCTCTGGTCTGCCCATAACTCCTAACTAAAGCCCTAACACACGGCAGGGGCTGAGGGAACCGTTCCCGTGTGGGGAGCGCTAGCTGCCATCACCAGCAGGAGTCGCAGGTGTGCCTTGGGTCTCCCGGGGAGCGGCGAATGCCCTCGCTCCTGACTCACAGACTGTCCCTTACTGAGTGGGCAGCATATCGGCAGCCTGAACCCCCACTCCTTCCTTTACTCCACTCCCCGGCCTTGTGAGGAAGTTTGGGAGTCCCGCTTTGCAGGTGCGGGAATGCTAGGTGGACGTCAAGTTCCCGCCTGGCCCCGGGCTCCAGTGATGGGGGCGGGAGGCACACCTTGCAGCCCCATATCCAGCGCTCCTCCCGCCACGCCCTGGAGGCGGCTTGGAGCTCTCCCTTCTCAGGATGCCTGGGGTCCCTGCAGCTCACGTTTGATGGAAGCTTCGAGGCATCCCCCAGGCGCCACTGTCGCAGGCTGGCAGCCCGAGTTCCAGAAAGTCGGGGGGTGGGAGACAGTGGAACGTTTCCTAAGGGGGACAAAGATGAAGAGCTTACCCCATGAGCAGGGGCCGTCCTCTGGTTTATGATGTCGCTGGGTCTGCAATATCAGTAGAAATTTGGATCTGATTAAAGACTTCCATTCTGATCACTCAGCGTTAAGTAATTTTTGTACTGAAGCCCACCGGCTTCTCCCGGATGTTAACACGGGGGTCAGACTTGCCGTGTTTTCCATCTGGTGCTGTCACTGTGGCCTCACATGTCCTCCACGGCTTCTGATATTAGAATAGGTGATTGTAGGGGCGCCTGGGTGGCTCAGTGGGTTAAACCTCTGCCTTCGGCTCAGGTCATGATCTCAGGGTCCTGGGATCGAGCCCCACATAGGGCTCTCTGCTCAGAGGGGAGCCTGCTTCCTCCTCTCTCTCTGCCTGCCTCTCTGCCTACTGTGATCTCTGTCTGTCAGATAAATTAAAAAAAAATAAAAAAGAATAGGTGATTGTATCAATCAATTAATTAAAATTCATATAATTATCAATTTATTAATAATTATTAATTAATACAATTAATTGCATTTATTTGTATCCTGTTATGTTATTGCGTTAATTAAAGGCGTCTAATTAAATATGATTTCGCTTCTGATCATGATAGTCGTGTCACTCAGTTTCACAAGACCTGAAGCTAGTTGTCGGTGAGTTCGCCGTTCTGGTCTATGTGGACAGGAGCTACTCAACAGGCCGGTCAGAAATGAAGCCCATTCAAGGAGAGAGGGAGGTGATTTTCACGTATATCTGCTCTTCAGCTCTCAAACAGCACCTGCACGTTGTCTGAGGGTTTTAGCTCCATGTATTAGTTGGGTAATGATACCAGTTTGATATTTTAACATTTCTGCCTGTTTTCCTTGGATTCCTTGGATTCCTTTGATAAGGGGCCATTTCAGCATCACATGTTTTGTTTTGTTTTGTTTTGTTTTTTGAGAAGACCAGAAAGTGTAAGCCTTTAAGGAAGATTCTGATAAATTTAATTGTATTAAAACGTTAGCCCCATCACAGTCCTCCAGGAGCAAAAAAAAAAAAAAAAAAAAAAAATCCTGAAATCCGTGAGTAAATGTTCCTGTCTGTGTAACTAACCAAGGATGAGTATTGAAACTCTATGAAAGCATTCTTACTCATGAATCAGATTAAAAACTTCAACCCAATAAAAAAAAAATTGGGTAAATAGTATAAGAAGCATTTTAGGGAAGAAAAATGAGTTCCATAAACATGAAAATATTCTGAACATCTCTGGTTATCAGTGTCACACATATTTTTGAAATGTTGTGTTACTGTTTTATACCTATCATGTCAAACAAAATTTTAAAGTTTGGCAATCCCAGTTCTTAGGTGAAAGTATGAATCAGTAAGACCACTCAAAGACCGTCTGCTGGTTCCTGTACCAGGGGAACAGCTGGGATAAGTGATGGGTAAGCCTGTCCCTCCCTTCCTTCCTTCCTTCTTTTCTTTCTTTCTTTCAAGATTTCATCAATTTATTTGACAGAGAGGGAAGAGTGAGAGAGCACAAGCAGGGAGAGCAGCAGAGGGAGACGGAGAAACAGGGAGTCCGACTTGGGGCTTGATCCCAGGACCCTGGGATCTTGACCGGAGCCCAAGGCAGATGCTTAATTGACTGAGCCACGCAGGCGCCCCAAACCTGTCTTTTCCAAAACGGGAAAGAGCCATGGGGAATGCAGGAGCTCTCTGGGCAGAGGGGTCTTAGGTGAGAAAAGGGAACGACGTAGGGAAGTGTGGTACCTTTAGCACACCCACACCTGCACACTCGCTGGAAGGACTTTGCCTCCCTGAGGAACAGTCAGAAGCGCGGCGCTCCGCGATTGTTTATCGGGTCAGAATGTGTCGTTCAGGACATGAGCATTTTGTGTGCCCAGATCTATTTGCTATTATAAGGCCCCTCATCAGACTCTGGTTGATCCCTGTGCGTCCCCGGTGTCCTCAGTTCCATTCATGTCTGTCTGTCTATCCGTCTGTGTCTGAGCCAGCAGGGCGGGAGTTGGACTTTGAACGTGGATGTGTCGCTGAAATACTATTATCATTTTGTCATCTCGTGGTCATTCCGTCTCTCGCGGAGAGCCTCAGAGCTGACAGGACGGGGAGAAGGGCAGCGAGACGAGGAGAGTGAGAAGAGCCGCCCACAGGACAATGACTGCCTGACTAGGGGACCCCAAGATGAACGCAACTCCCAGATGCTCACCTTGTGGAAAGAAATGTGTGTTTCTGTTCATAAACGGAATTATTTTGTTTATTCGCTTATTCTCATCGTTTAAGGGAAATCTATTTATTTGAATGCATAGTCCATGTACATGATTCAGACTCAAAAAGCGTAAATTCTAGGTAGAATGTCCTCCTCCCAGCTCTGCCGTTGCTCCGCTCTTCGTCCAGGTTCTCTAGCGGAGCGGGGACCGGTAGGACACAGACTGGACACGGGACGACACTACCGGGAGGAGCTTGCTCACGGGATCGTGCAGCTGAGAAGTCCCAGTCCACAAGCTGGGGTCCCGGGAGGGCCGATGTTTGGCTCCAGCCCAAGTCCAAGGGCAGGGGAGCGAGTGTGGCGTCCGTCTTGAGTCTGAATCGGAGGCAGGAGCCGACCGGGGTCCCAGCTGGACAACAGGTGGGCAAGGAGAGGGGGGTTCTCTCTTACTCAGCCTTTTGTTAGTTAGTGCATGAGGGCCACCCAGGGTGGGGGAGGCCAGCCTGCTCTCCCCGGGCGACCCCCTCATGGGTCACTGTCATCCGGAAACGGCCTCCCAACCGTACCGAGATAGTGTGGAACCCCACATCTGGGTGCCCCACGTCCCAGTCAAGGGGACACATAAGACTAATCACTGCAGCTCCCGGTCCACTCCCCGGAGGACATCAAGGAGAAACGCTCCTATGCCCGCCACCCAAGGACGCACACCGGTTCCTCCTTATTCCTCTTTCTTCCAGAACGGAATCACACCATGCGCGCGTCTACACCGAGCCTTCCTCGCTTAGCAAAATAGCAAGGAGACATTCCCATACAAGCACACGAAGACGCCCTAGTCCCATCTCGCGGCTGAGTTGTATTCCACTCGCCTCGTCAGCACCGTGTGTTACCGACCTCTTTGACCTCTGCCAGCCCGCCGGGAGCCACGCACTCTGCGTTTCTGGGATTATGGGGGAGGCTGAGCTCCTGCTGAGCCAATCACCCTCTCTTTTTTTTGGTAAATTGTTTCTATCTTTTGCCCGTTTATGAAAACATACTTTTTGCTTTGTCGAAGCGACTATGCACTCGGTGGTGAAGGTGAGTTGGCTGAGCCTGCAGGGAACAGAAGTCCCGTCCCCACGAGATTGTTCCCGCTCCTTGGCCGCCAGCTACTCCCAACGTCTTTCTGGGCTTCTCTCCTTGTCTACTTCTATCTCCAAGTACTAGAGCATCGCGCTGGAGGAACAGAGTCCTTCAACACACGGGGCTGGAAAGGCGAGACCTCTACATGCAGAAGAGTGAACCCAACACAGACCTCACGCCCTTCGCAGAAACTAGAAGGTGGATTCTACACCCAAATGTAAAATACAAACAGTGAAATTCTCAGAAGACAATATAAGAAAAATATATAAGAAAAAATTCTTAAGAATATAAGAAGAAATTCAGATAGTCTTGGATGTGGTCATAACTTTCAGATACAAGACCAAAGACACAGTCTATGAAAAAAACACTTGATATGCTGGATTTCACTAAAATAAAAATTTATTTTAAAAAAACTTATCTGTAAGAGACAGTGTCAAGAGAATGAGAAGAAAAAGCCACCAACTGGGAGAAAGTATTTGCAAAAGACACATCTGATAAAGAACTGTTACCAAAATATACAAAGAGCTCTGAAAATTCAACAATAAGAGAACAAACAGCCCAATTAAAGTGGGGCAGAGACCTTGGCAGACACCTCATCGGAGAAGATGTCACAGATCCAAAGAACCACATGAAGAGATATCAAGGATATCTTGAGATGTGGATGGAACTAGAGGGTATTATGCTAAGAGAAATAAGTCGGAGAAAGACAAATACCACATGATTTCACTCATATTGGGACTTAAGAAAACAGATGAACATAAGGAGAGGGAAGGAAAAATTACGTCCGATGAAAACAGAGGGAGACAAACCAGAAGAGACTCTGAATCACAGGAAACACAGTGAGGGTCGCTGGAGAGGGGTGGGGGACGGGGTGGCCGGGGGATGGGCACCAAGGAGGGCGCGTGATGTGACGAGCACTGGGTGTTGTGTATGACTGATGAACCGCGGACCTCCACCTCTGAAGCTAATAATAGAGTAAAAGTTCGTTAAATTGAATTTAAACAAAAATTTAAAAAGCAGCCCCAACAGGGAGATACGCCTACAGCCGTGTTAGTGGGGCTAAAATCCGGAGCACGGAAAACACCGACTGCTGGTGAGGCGGCGGGACATTAGCTCATTCGCTGCTGCTGGCAGCGCACCGTGGTGTGGCCACCTCGGAGGACAGCCTGGCAGTCCTCGCAGACCTGAAACACTCTCACCAGCGACTTCGTCCACACGAAAACCAGCACATCAGGCGCACTGGGTCACTCAGTTGTTGGGTCACTCAGTTATGGTGTGTATCCAGACAATGGGATATTTTCAACACGGAAAGTATGAATGAGCTTTCGAGCCATGAAAAAACATGAAGGACTCTTAAAAAGCTATTGCTAAGAGGAGGGACACACACCGAAAAGGCCACATAATGTGTGATTCCAGCTATAGGACATTCTGGGAACCCTCGCGAGATGAAGCGCCGGCCTCTGCTGCCGAGCCACGGTGCCGAGAGCGCATCCCGCTTTCTCTCTCCCTGCTGAGCCAAGCCGTGAGCCCAGGGCCTCCTGCGGACCCGGCCGCTCTCCGCAGACACAGGAGCCCGTGCAGCTGAGGGCCGCTGGGCCTGGCCCGGACCAGGAGAACCCAAACTGCCACCGCTCAGCCCTGAGCTCAGCAAACGGCGGTGGTTTGACACATTCCATTTTGTCACCGTTTGTTACCCAGCGGGTACGTGTGTCCACGTGCAGACCGCGGGGAACCTCTTAATCTTTTCTAAATTCAAGCAGTTTTGGAGTGTTGGACACGTGGCCACGATGTAGGGCATCCAGGCAGCCGAACGGTGACTGGGTGCCAGGCTACGCACAGACGAGCCCGCAGGGCGTGAGCTCCCCACGAAGGCGCACGCGCGAGTGTGTCTCTCCACGGGGTCGGCTGTCTTCGGTCGTCCGGCAAAGTTCGCCGCCGTTGTGAAGCAGGTTCAGGATTCCAAACGCAATGACCGTTCCCCACGGGATGAAACGTGGCTTCTCACGTGGCCCACGGAGCAGGACAGAAGACAAGCCACACAGCAAATGAGGCAACGGAAGGAGGCAGGAGGCACCGAACCCAACACCAAGTCGGTCTGCGGCGCGTGGCTGAGATGCTCTCGGCCCTGACCCCCTCGGTGTCCACGCAGGGAAGGATCCCGGTCCTGCTCGGAGACTCATCCGGCAGAGCCTGGGGGGAAGTTACCACCCTGACAGTTTGCTGCCCAAATCCTACCCTTTTTAAAGGGATTGAATCAGTCCCGGGGCCCCGCAGACCTGCTCTGGTTCTGCTGGTTATCGGTTCCAGGGTGTCCGCTGACGTTGGTCCCAGCCACATCTCCCAGCCGCGGTACCCCTGCTTGCGTCGCAGCTTGACCTGGGCTCCCGCTCGACACGAGAGGCTCCATCTGGCTGTCGGCACTGCGGACATGTTAGAAAGCCATTACCTCAGATATTTCTTTAAATAAACTCAATCTTCCTCAGACACTGTGCCTTCCAGGTTGATGGCGATGATCCGCATACTGTGTCAGGTGCCCCCCCCCCGAGTTGTGCAGTGGTTTGTAGGGTCCAATGAGGAGTCCCCGGGCATGGGAGAGGGACCTCAGCACCCCACGGTCCAGCCTGCATGGTGTCCCGAGACGGGCTGGGTGGCCTCTGTCCCCCACCGGGGCGTGAGCTCCCTGCACCCTGAGCTGGGAGCCCCCGATGGGCTTTGTCCCCCACTACAACACACTCGGTTGGTAGTGCCGATTTAAGAGAGAATTTTCAAAGTAAAACAAGGTCCCTTGAGCCTCGTGGAATGAAAAATCATGGGGACTGTGTGTATTTGACAACATGCACTCTTAAGTAAGAGTGTATGTGCCCCAAGAAATCTATACTCACGAAAGTCATTTCATGGCAAGAGTGTGGGGGAACCGGGGCCCCATCCAGTGCTGGTGGGAACAGAAAATGGCAAAACCACCGTGGCAAATGGTTTGGCCCTTTAGAAAATTGTTAAGCCGGCACTTGCCGTAAAACCCATCAATCATATGATTAAGTATTTACCCAAAATAAGTAAAAGCATAAGTCTACGAAGCCCATTCGTGCAGACGTTTACAGCAGCTCCATTTAGGGCCAAAAGCTGGAACGAGCTCCATGCTCACCAACAGGGGACGGACACACAAATTTGCCTCATTTGTATTGTGGACCAGTACCCAGTGGTGGAAAGGAGTAAGCCTTCGGTCAGAGAATCCAGACAACGAACAGTTCATGTTGGATAATTCCATTTTTTAAAAGATTTTATTAATTTATTTGACAGACGGAGATCACAAGTAGGCAGAGAGAGAAGGGAAGCAGGCTCCCCACGGAGCAGAGAGCCTGATGTGGGGCTCGATCCCAGGACCCTGAGATCATGACCGGAGCTGAAGACAGAGGCTTAACCCACTGAGCCACCCAGGTGCCCCTTGGATAATTCCATTTATGAAAAATCCGGAAAATGCAAACCAATCCATGGTGTCCAGAAAGCAAGTCAGAGGTCGCCCGGAGGGTGGGAGGGAGGGGCTGAGGGTCAGGAGGAAGGACGAGACCAAAGGCGCAAAGGAGAGCCCTTGGCGGTGGCCGTCGGTTCATTATCTTGATCGTGTGACGGTTCCACGCGTGTGCGCGTGTCAGGCTCCTCTGACTCTTCGCTTGAAAACACGCCTGGTGTCAGTCCGTTTCACGTCACCAAAGCTGCCACCGTTTAAATCCAATAACAAAGAGCGACCCTCTCTGCTTTCATTCTAAGTAAATCGCCCCCCACCCCCGTGCTTATCTGATGTGTAAGCCACTAGCTTGAGCACGCAGGTGGATACGCTCCGGAAACGACTTAAAACAGCGTCGTTGGTTTCAGTGAACGAAGGCTACTTTTGATGATTAAAAATTTCTCACCATGTCTTTTATACATCTTTTAGTTTGCCTCCAAAGACAGCATAGGCCACCCCAAATATGGCCATTTTCCTTCTTTTTCCTACTGTTTGGTTCTCTGGGCGGCTTCCCAATAGCATATTGTCCATTTATTATACCTCCAGCAAGTAAACAGAGACAAGTACGCACGGCTAAACAAAATCACAAAAACAGAGTAATTCCTTTCTGTTTTAGTTTTGTGGTTGCAGTGAACTAATTTCCAAGAAAACACTGGTGTGAGTGTGATCTTAGGTTCACGATGCTCGGTGAAATCCCAGGTCTCCGCGCCGATTGCTAAGCTGGGTTTTCACTTAATGTCATTCACACACAGCTAAAGCCTTTCTTCTTGAAATGAAAATGTAAAAAGTCAGTGTATCGGTTTCAAAAGCCACATCAAGCCACATCTGCGTAATGAGAGGAGAGATAAAGCGCACTTAGGGGTTCTCCGTTCACCAAATCCTAAGCAGCTTACTTAGACAATAAAGACGCGTTTGTAACGGGTGAGATGGGCTTTGCTGAGCACGGCCGCATTGGAAAGGTAATTTCTGGCTGGAGCAGCACCAAGGGGTTTGAAAACCAGAAGGAAACTTCCAGTCCAGTGGCTCCCCAACTCGGCCCTTGCACTGGTACGTGCCTTTGAAGATACGGATATTAGTACCTAAAGGGGAGGGAAAGACAATGCAGGACTATTTCATGAAAGTAAATTGATTCAGTTTAAAGTCAAAGGTCAAACCAATAAATACCCACAAAATTGGGCATAATGAGCTACTTTAGGACAAAACTGTTTTCCTTTGAAAAACAGAAAACGCGTGATCTGGGTCACTGGGACAGATTGCCAAGACGGTCCCCAGTACCCCAGCTCCTGGTGTCACACACTGATGGGATCCCTTCCCCAGAGTGTGGGCTGCACTTAGTGACCTGTTTCTGGTGAATAGAGTAGAAGAGGCAGTGACGTGTGGCTCCTCGCAGATTGGAGCGTGGACGGCCATGACCTCCCCCTCGGCGGGCACTCCTTCTCACCTCTCTCATGGAGAAGCCATGGGGCAAGGACCTGAGGCGGCCCTGCGAGCGTGTAGCACACCCTCCCCGTCCACCAGGCGGTCATCGGAGCGCAGCCAACAGCGGGATCGCAGCCTTGGGGGAGACCCAGAACCCAGGCACCCAGCAAAGCCACACCGAGAACCCCGTCCCACACAAGACACGGTCACTGTTACTTAAGCCACAGAAGATCCTTCCTGCTGCTCTGAGCACATCTCATCGCTTCTGTGCGTGTCGTTGTGCCAAGACAATAAATCAGAAGTGAGAAGAGAGAGGATAAACACATTTGTTTTCAGATAATGCTGTTTGAATTTTACATGGCAAGCGATACAGAATTCAAAACAACCCACTTGTACTCCAGAGGAAACTGTATATTATAAATTCAGCAGACACACAGTAGACTGGGAAAAAATTCAACTCCTATGGTAGAGAAAAGAATCCGTTATCTGTAACGTCCAAATTAATTTCAAAAGGATAAGAATCGGCAATTAACAGAGAAGAGCCCGATGTCCAAGGAGGCCATGAACAGACACTCGACGTCCTCTGAAGTCTGCAAATTGCCAAATAATGCGTCATCGCGTCAGGCCCATCAGACAGAATGAGAATAAATGGTAGACTCTCCCTCCGGTAAGCTTTCAGGGAAAAGAAGCTGCCGACATCCAGGGATGGAAATGGGACAGGTTTCAGACCACTGGGAAACAGTCTGGCAGGAAGTTCTTCAGTGAAAATCAAAAACACACTCCTTGATGCTCCAATCTCACTCCTGTTACCAGAGGGGGAAGAAGTACCAAAAACCCAAGACGTCATGTGCAAGGGTGTTGACTACCACATAGAGTGACCCGGAAACAAGGGGCGTGCGCGTCCGGGAAGGAGGCGGTGACAAGGCGGGACACCCCGCCCTCCTGGCATGTGTGCACCTAACGGGGAGCTGTGTGCCCGGGCCTGCAGACCCAGGACAGTGGGGGCACGGAGACGTGCGCGAGGCGGTCTCATCCAACCAAATCAAGGCCCCCAGGGCAAGTCTGTTTGCAGATAGACAGGGGGACGATAGGTAGGTCGATGGATGGATGAATGGATGATAGAGAGATGATAGATGGATGATACGTAGTCAGACAGATGGTAGATGGACGGGCATAGGAATGGAGAGAGAGAGGAATGGAAAACACCCATTAGGTTCTTCCCATATGCTGGGGACAGGGTTTAGACAGGGAGGCAGAGGAGAAAAGTGAGAAGAGGAGGGGCAGGCAAAACAAATGGAGAACTTCCAAAAGCACTTAAAAAGGCGTCTTCGGTAAATGCAGCGTAATTGAGTGTGTGTGTGTGTGTGTGTGTGTGTGTGTGTGTAGGTGAGGAGCTGGACACAAAGATGATGACAGAGAAGGTGACGGTGACTCTCAGGCCTGATTTCAGGGACTTTCATCCTCTGCACCTGAGGCTATGGCAGAAGGCGGTTCTCCCATCTGGTTCAAAGAAGGAAATACAGCCCCTTTGGGGCTCCATTCTTCCTGGGAGAATCCCTGTGAATACTCAGGCTTCCTCTCTCCTCTGGTTGCTTCCTAGTCTTGCCTTAAAAAACACCCTGAGGCTGTGGGGTGGACAGCAGGTGCATTCCTGCCGGTTCCCAGGGTCCAAGCCACCACCTCCAGGCTGTCCTAAGCAATCCAGCGACGCGGAGCTGAGGTCGGTCATACCTGCACTGCAGGGCAAAGCGAACAACAAAGGCAATGACAACGCCTCTCTATTCGCTGAACGTCTAGAACGGGGCATGAGAACAGGGCTGGGAGAGCAGTGGGGCGCACGGACAGACAGACTTTCCCCTTCTGGGGAGTTCACAGAGTTCCCAGGAAAAGGCCTTCCGGGGCTGGGCTGGTGGATTCACCTGAGGCATTCTGATCCGAAATGGTATCAGACCAAGAGGCAGGAGCCCGGGGGGGCTGAAGACTAGGAAGAGACTTGTCCAAAGACCAGAAATGCGGACCCACCCCGAGGGCCAAGAGCACAGGGAAAGATGCTCGCCCACCCCACGGCGAGGACAGACCAGGGACCCGCCGGGGCATGAGTAATGGATTCTTGTGCCTCGGGCCAGGCTGAAGATTATTTTGCTTAGCTCACAATTTTTCAATCAATTCAGAGAACCGGCAGCAGAATAATTCATGATCGCACTGCGCTTGGAAGACTGTAATATCCTTCTTGTCCTTCGAGCCTCCCAGGAGCTATTTGTTTTAGGGTAAAGATATTAAATTCATGCTTGAGAGCATCAAAGGAAGACAAGCGGTCTCGGGGGGAACAAACGACTCTGAAAGGAAAATTCCTCTTGAATCGCGGTGACATCGCATCTTCGAACCGTTTCTGGGGTGGAATCAGAGTCCCGTTCTGTTGTCGCTTCTGTTGGTTCGCGTGTCCTGCGTCTCCTGCTCGCGCCAGCCGCGGAGAGCGGGCCCCCGCGGGCGCGTCTCACCGGGCCCCATCCTTCGTCTCCGCGTGGCGCGTCTCAGCCGCGTGTTTGCAGATCATCGATCTGGAATTGGCAATGAAGGTGTGAGCCCCCTGAGGTGTGCACAGTTCTGCCCGACGCCAGAGGGAGCCAGGCCGGCTTATTTAAAGATGGAGACACTTTTGGTCAAGAGAATGCATGCAAGCTCTCCTTTCACATGATTAAAAGATAAATGTCATGGTCCGAGTTCTCTTAAATTCGGTTTATTAAGCTGCAGACCACGCACCGGGTGCATATTAATGTGCTGCCTTTGGTTTTGTTTAATATCACGAGGAATGAATGTCATATCAGTTTACGGCCTGGGAATGAGATTAGGCGAGCTCGCTGGAAATTAAAAACGAAACAGCAGCCTGTGAATCACTCCTATTTGGACACAAATTGTTGCTTCTGCATTTCCCATTTTCCTGCTCAACCACTTCGCAAGTATCACTCTTTGATTCGGGGAAGCCGCTGATCTAGAAGACGGCGGCTTATTAGCCCGCAGCCTTTGGCCTGGCGTCGTCCGTCACTCTGTGCCTACAGGGGCTGCCTTTCCCGGCCGTGGAAGTAGGGAGCTCCGTGGGGACATAGCCGGGCCTGTCCTCATCAGGAGGGACTGTCTCCGGAAGGGCGCGTGGTTGAGACCCACAGCGAGACATGGGTACAACTTGCATGACTGGCCTGGTTTTGTGCATCACTCACACATCCATTCACTGATGGTACAGAAGACCTGCTCCCCTGGGCTCCGTGAACTCCAAAGATGAGGACGGGTCCCTGCCTTCGAGGGCCAGATGCCAGTGGAACTCCCTCCTGCAGGGAGGCCGTCCTTTCCCGTCCCTCTGGCCCCCGTGGTTCTCTGTTCCTGCAGTGACAGGAGAACTTCGAGAACCTCTAGTTTCCCCCTCTGCCTTCCCCTTGGGTGATGCCACCCACCAGCCCGCCCCCGGGTACCCTCAAGCTTACGGTACCTGTTCAAGCCCCCCCCCCCATAGTGCTGCACACATGGAAGACCTCACTACGTATCTGTTGGTTATTTCTGGGGTAGACGACGTGACCGCGTGACCGCCAAAGTTATACTCGCGGCCGGGGCATCGCACGGAGTCAGGTGACCCTGCGGTTGGAGGCACAGTGTTCAGATCACAGAGACCCTCGATTATGGGTGCCCCGTGCGGGTCCGGGCAGATGCCGTTTAACCCGAGGGGTTAAACCTGCAGCGGGAGGTGTAACAGTCGGGAAATGAGACATGGAACGGCGACACACAGCATAGGAACAAAACATTTCGGGATACGCAGAGGCATGAAAATCTTGCACGTTGCCTAAAATAGAGTGGGTGCTCGAAACGTATTTCATGAGGGCCTTCTCGGCGGATTTCCAGAATCCCGGCTGCGGTTCCAATGATCCACTTGGCGTGGCTGTGGCGGCAGCTCTCGGTGGGAGGACGGGCCCGGGACAATGGTTTCGAGAGCACAGGCACGCAGCCAGGCAGGTTTTTATTTCGAGGGTGCGTTTCTCTGGATGGTGCTGGGAGCTGCTGGCTGATCTCGGTCTCGGTGCAGAAACGGACGCCTGCTCCACATTCGCATGCGCTGCCCTCGGGGCTGAGAGACTGAACCCAGCGCTCTCTTGCACGGCCCGTAAAACAAGTAACCTGGAAACCTTGTTTGAATAAATACTGAACCAGTAGAATCGTGCGTTATTATGACCGTGTGTGTGTGTGCACGCTAATACATACGAAACTCTGGGCCCCGCAGGACCCCGTACCGTATGTTCAGGTCACAGTACGTCATTTAGAAACACGAAGCTTCAACTTGATCTGAAAGTAGGGGTCTGAGGAGCCACTGCCCGCGCTCGGGAGTCCCTGAACAACAAGAGGCAAAGCCAAAGCAGGGGCCAGGACGACAGCAAGGAGCCTCCTCCAAAGTTGCCAGACGTGTCCCCCAGAGCTGCGTCCTCTACGACGTGTGCCCAGGTAGAACCGGGAGACCCAGCCGCGTCACAGCTCCGCAGGACCCCTCAGCTGTCGTCGCAGCAGGAAGGTCTCATGTACGGGAAACACACAGCTGTGTGCGACCAAACGATACTATGAACACCACATGCACAATTGGCAACATTCTAGCAGCCAGATACAACAAGGGGAAACAACGCAAGTTAGTTTCATAATACGACTTAACACAGCGTGTCAAAAATATTAATTCAACATGTAATCAATACGGATGACTATTAAGAAGATTTTTGCATTGTACGTTTTCCATGCTGAGTCTTCAAACTCCCGGGTGAGTTTATACTGGGGGCACGTCTCCGTCTGGACAAGGGTGCTTCCAAGGGCTCAGCCCCGCGGGGCAAGGAGCTACTCTGTTTTAGCAGTTACATGTCCTAGAGAAGACCCTAAGATGTTGTGTCTTCTCGGGAAGGAGAATCTCATGTTTTCCTTCATCTTCTAAATCTTCCAGGATGAGCATATATTTCTTCCTAAATAATGATAAAACAGCAAGAAGCGTGTCACGGCGGCTCCTCCAGGAGTTTTGTGCTCAGTATGTGATAATGGAGGGGAATGGGAGATCCCACCTTGTCCGCCACAAAGATCTGGCTTTGACATTCGCTGCCCAGTGATGTGGGATTTGGGGACGTGTGTGTGTGTGTGTGTGTGTGTGTGTGCGACCAGAATCGGGGCCTGCGGTTCTGACTATTCAAATCTGCCACCCTGGTGACACTGAAAGCCTTGAGAGCTACAGCAGGTGCCACCGGCAGAAGCCAAAATAATGCCCACAGCCTGGAACGGTGGCGCGAATCTAACAGAACGAACCGTGCACTTGAAACAATGTACTGTGTCTTCACGTGGAGAATTACGGGTGTTGTAGCTCAGTGAGGTCATTCCTCCAAGGAATGGAGGGTTGGACTGACTCCAAACATAATAGCAGTCAGTAGTTGCGGAAGCTTTCAAAAGTGGATGAGGACGGGCGCCTGGGGGCTCAGCCCTTAAGCGTCTGCCTTTGGTTCAGGTCATGATCTCAGGGTCCTGGGATCAAGTCCCGCCTCGGGCTCTCTGCTCAGTGGGCATCTGCTTCTCCCTCTGCCCCTCGTCCCACTTGTTCTCTTTCTCTCTCAAATAAATAAATAACATCTTTTTAAAAAAAAACAAAACAAAACAAGTGGATGCTGAGGATGTATTCATAGAAGCAGAGTGTCCAGAACCAGGGATAAGCCGGTATTGGGCTTCACTCCTGGCTCGGCCGTGGGAGCATCTCACCGCACTGCATATCACTCGGGGGAAGAGATCTATTGGGTGAGGTTCCCCTGGAAGGAAGCGAGCAGCGGGGATAGCAGAAGAATGGAAGAGCCGGGGCCAGGGCTGGAGAGCGAGCGGAAGTGTGAGCGGCTCTTCCGCACAGAAATGCTCAGCCTCGGGGGGACGAGACAGACGCGATGTAAGCCAGCACGGAGGCACCACGACCAGGGGGTTGGCGAGGCCGCCAGGCTATGGTGCGATGACAGAGTCCACCATGAGCTTCCAGGGGTCCCCATACACACGCTGGGGCGGAGAAAACAGCAGACGCACACGGACACCCAGAGCAGACCCTACTCCACAGCTCCTCCCCTCACTAGGAGATATTTTCAGTGAATGAGAACGAACACGGAGTTATCGTGTCCAGAAAGAAACGCAGTCATCTTTTTCTTTTCTTGGACTTTCCACACATAATAAATCACACCAGCAAAGAGATTAAAAGGCACATAAAATAATATGACTACTGCAATTTAAAAAATGACCCAATGCTTTTTTATGTCGTTAACTTTTTTTTTAAACCTACATATTGGTCTGGCCCAGTAACAAATGATAATATGCAGTTACTTCTTTTTTTTTAGATTTTATTTATTTATTTGACAGAGAAAGAGCTCTCAAGCAGGCAGAGAGGCAGGGAGAGAGAGGGAGGAAGCAGGCTCCCCGCTGAGCAGAGAGCCCAACTCGGGGCTCGATCCCAGGACCTTGAGATCATGACCCGAGCCGAAGGCAGAGGATTTAACCCACTGAGCCACCCAGGCGCCCCAGTAATATGCAGTTACTTTTGAGTTTTAAGACTAACTTCTGCACATTTTTAAGGTTTAAATGCAAATAGAAGATTTAAGTGATTACACGGAAAGATCGAATTGAAGTAACTCCAGTCCAAAGGCAGGCGTGTGTAGGGCAGGGGGCTGTGGGCAGGGCTGTACTGGTAGTGAGCCTCCTGACACGCTCCCGCTGCCTCCAGGAACGTTCTCTCTCAATCCATGTACACAGGAGGCCAGGATCACATGTAGGGGCATCTGCGGGGCTCAGTTGGTGAAGCCTCTGCCTTCAGCTCAGGTTGTGATCCCAGGGTCCTGGGATGGAGTCCTGCATCGGGCTCCCTGCACGGTGCGGTGCCTGCTTCTCCCTCTCCCTCTGCTGCTGCCCCTGCTTGCTCTCTCTCGCTCTCTCTGTCAAGTGAATAAATATCTTTAAAAAAAAAAGATCTCTTGTCGATGATGAATACCCAACGGTCACTGCAATGATCCTGGAGAAGTTAGACCAATCAAAGATCTTTGCAAGGAGAATTTTATCATTGACTGTAGACCTTCCAAGTCACAGTGTCAAAAAGTAGCACACCAATTCTTATTTGGTTTTATGATCAGTTTTTAAGTTTTGTACAGAGAATGCATCCCTTGTTGCCTTCATGGGGGCAGGGCAGACGCTGCCCCCTCCCTGCCTCAGTGTGCCACTGGGGGAGCAGAGCCTGGCAAATGCCCCCCGGGCCCCCGGTGTGTGGCTCTCAACCCCGGTTACGACTGCCTTTGCTCGTCACCCACCAATTCCACACTTTTGTGAATGGTCCCTCTGATAGCCTAGCACACCTGCAAAATAACATACGTGCCACATTAGCCATTGTGGCCTTAAGTTTAAAAGATTAAAAATGACCCAAATATCCATCAGAAGAAAACTGGTTAATGGACTAGTCTCTCCTGATGAGGTGGGCAGGGGGAGGCGGGTGTGTTTTCTTGCAAAATTCGAGCGCTATAAAACCAGCACCAGTGTGTAGAGCGGCATGACTGTATGCCATCTTCTATTTCGAGGAGAGAGGACGTGAACGTAAATTCGTATTTGGAGAGACAGGTCAGTAATTAATGACAGTGGGCGTGGGGGTGAGGAGACCGAGGGCTGGAGGGACAGACAGAAGAGGAAGGAGGAAGACCGAAAAAAAGGCGTCTCAGAGAGGACAGGAAGACTCTTCATGTCCCAGCTGCCCCAGGTGTCTCCAGGGCCCGGAGGGGCTGCCCCTGGCATTAGAAAGGCGATGGTGCTTGGCTCCCTGTCTGGAAGGAGCGCGGGGAGGAGGGCGGGGGAAGGTCAGGATAAATTTGAGTAGGAGTTTGGACACTCAAGGGATGGAGCTCCAAGCCGGAGCTTTCTAGAGGGGGTGCACTAGGCTTCCCCCGCGCACCAGCACCCCCAGCTTCCCGTGCCGGAAGTCAGGTAACAACCCCCATCCCGGGCTTCCTCTGTGCAAAACTGGATAAGCTCCATGTGAGCACGTGGCCGCTTTGCCAAAAGGCTCCCCAGCTCAGGTATGTGTTGCTTGGCGCTTTTTTCTGGCGAGTTTATAATTTTAATGAAGAACCCATTCGGTTGGTCTCTCTGACCGTCCTGCCGTAAACTTGGCGAGGTCTCCAGGGACCTCCCGGAAATCAGTTCTGATGAGCTACGTCCCGACGCTGAAAGTAGAGGGAGAAAATTCCTTCTCCACCTCACTTGACACCAGAAATTGCTCCTCGGGACGCGGGAGCATCAGTATTCTCCTCAGACCGGGGGACGGGTGGGCATCCATTACGGGTAATTCGCGCTGGACTTGTCTCCCGGCCCCTCCAGCTGGCCGAGGCTAATTGCGTCTCATCTGTCCATCGGCACAGGCTGCACACGCATCCGACGTTGTCAGATGAAGAGGAGCAGGCGAGCAGGGGTGGGAGATGAGACCGTGGCAGTCCATGCGCCCGGCTATGCCCACATGCGGCTGAAGGAAAATGCAGCGTCTCGCCTCTCTGCCCGGAGGACAGAGACGGTCCTTTGGACAGGAAGAGTCCGGAGGCTGCAAATTTATTATTAGAATCTTTGGAGAGTGTCCACCAGTAGGACATGCACTGAAAGTAGAGGAAACTGGTCTCCGGGCTGAGTACGGTGGCAATTTCAGAACGGTCTACTGCATAGTTCGTAGGAACTGCTCGCTTATCCTGGAGAGAAACATTTCGTTGGAATGAAAAGCACCATGGCTTTTGCTTCCACATTTCCTTCAAAGGGTCTTTCTTCAAATGCATGAATTTGGGGGGCAGGGGGGGTCATGGATATTTAGAGCACAGAGTAAGACAGCCGGGATCGGATGCGGCCAGGAAGTTGTGACTTGCGTCTCTGCTACAGCAGAGTGGATTTGACTGGAAAGTAATGTCCTTTTTTTTTTTTCTAGAGAAATCGTAGAGGAAGCTTGTGAGAAGGGATCTCATCCTAGAAGACAAAGTAAACTGGGGGACGCAGGGAGAAAGGATTACAGGAACGTACACACGAGCACTCTCTGTGCGTAAAATTCTATCATATATCTGCACGCTGGCGCTCAGAAATGAAGCTGAGAAACAGCTCCCGTCACAGAAACACTAAAAAGACTCAAATACTTGGGAATACATGTGACCAAAGTACAGAGCTTGTACCCTGAAAACCACAAAGCAATGCTGAGGTGCACTAAAGGAGATTCACATAGACGGGAAGACAACCCCCGTTGATGACCGGAAGACCTACGGCCATCGTTAAAATGGACGCACGCCCCCGCGCGACCCCCACCAAAACTCCCAATGACTTCTTTGCACACGTTGACAAGTTCATCCCTAAAAGTCTACGGAATTGCAAGGGGTTCTGAGCGGCCAGAACAGCCCTGAGGCATAAGAACCGAGTCAGAGGAATCCCACTTCCTCACTGTGAAACTCCCTACGAAGCTACGGCAATGGCGACAGTGGGGCACGGGCACAGAGGCCAGATCCGCGGAACAGACGTGAGAGTCCAGAAATAAGCCCTCCCGCTCACATCAGCCGATCCTGAGGAGCGCTTTTAATGAGGAGAGGGCAGTCTTTCCAACCACAGTGCTGGGCCCGCCGTATGTCCCTGTGCGGAAGGAAGCCGGGCCTCTTCCTCGCACCAGCTAGAAAACGAGTCGAAGACCTCGGTGGCAGAGCTGACGCACACCTCTGTAGCAAGATGACGCAAGCACTCATCTTTGTGACTCGGATTAGACGGTCATCTCTGATTCTCATCCCCTCTATCATCTGTGCACACTGGTCCCCAAATGTCTCCTCTTCTGGATTCCTGACTTACTATGGAACCATCAACCCAACATGCCCCCGTGGAGATGCCCTGGGTCTCTCACACTGCACACGCCCAAGCCTGAACTCAAATCCGTGCCCACACTTCCACCTGCCCCCTCGTCTCTCTGCCCAGGGTCAGTGCAAGCCTAGGAGACCCAGCCGTGCCAGCACGTACCCATCGCTCTCCAGCGCTGATCCCTCTGCTTTCCAAAACCTGATTGATATGACAGCAAGTCACCGCAGAGATGGGGAGCCTATATAGTTCACACCTGCCTGTCCCACATCCCGCACTCGCTGGGCTTGTTTTATGCAGAACATAAAAGTGGAGAAGACACGGAAATAAAGGCAGCAGCCACGAGACCCCTATTATGAGTGACAGGGCCTTGACACATCAAGATTGTCAAAGTGACACGTGGGGATCAGATGCAGTTTAGGAGGAGACGGGGGAGGGCTTTCTTCTGTCCAGTGCGCACGCACTCACACACATACACACACACACACACAGGCACACAAATATTTTCCAAAAGTGGAATCCTGTTGTGAAGGACATCATCACATGTAACTATTCAAAGAAACATAGAAGCAATATTTTCCTTTGGTTCTAGAAACCATAAGACGGAGCCACTAACAGGGGAAAATAAGAAGGAAGACCAGTAAAATGGGAGGCCTGAGCCCAGGTCTTGATGTCTTGGGACTCCCAGGTCACTTCTTCCCAGTGAGCGCCTTAAGGGGCTGGATGGGGTGGGAGGGGGGTGGTTGCTGACGTCATATGTGCAATGACGCAAAGTCATGTGGAACCCAGCACCGGGGGTCTTGCCATCTGGTTCCCCCGGCATCGCAGGGAAAGTCTCTCATAGGAGGAGAGAAGACGTGGTGCCCAGCTGCTGTGTTCACATGTGGGGAAACAGGCCGCTGGGACCCCAGAGCCTAGGAGCGCCTGCAGCAGGAGGATGAAAGCTCTGGGCAAACGGGGCGGGAGCACGGGAGGACAGTGCAGAAAACCTGGCCCGCGGTCGCACTGGGAGGACGAAGTGAACCTAAGTGTCGGGGCTTCAACATCCGTCTCTGTAGAGCAGGCGCTGAGGGTGGGAGCTGGGCCAGGCGGTTCTCGGATGCCCTCCAGCACACGGGTGCAAGGACGGTCCAGCAGAAACCTCAATCCCCACTGCTCTTCAAGAAAGAATGCCCCCAGTGTTCACAGCGACAGTGCCCCAGTCGCCCAGCTATGGAAGGAGCCCAGACATCCGTTGACAGATGAATGGATAAAGAAGATAAAGATAAATGTATCTATATATCATAATGGAATACTACGCAGCCATCCAAAAGAATAAAATTTTACCTTTTGCAATGACGTGGATGGAACTAGAGGTTATTAGGCTAAGAGAAATAAGTCAGTCAGAGAAAGACAATTATCATATGATCTCTCTGATATGCAGAATTGAAGACACAAGATAGAGGATCCTAGGGGAAGGGAGGAAAAATAAAACAAGACAAAAATCTAGAGGGAGAAAACCAGGAGACTTTTAAATCTAGGAAATAGACTGAGGGTTGCTGGAGGAGAGGGGCATGGGGGATGGGGTACCGGGGTTTGGGCACTGAGGAGGGCAGGTGACGTCATGAGCACTGGGTGTTACATGCAACTGATGAATCACTAAATTCTACCCCTGAAACTGATAAAAAAAAAAAAAAAGGAAGGAAGGAAGGGAAGAAAGAAGGAGGGAAGGAAGAAAAAAAATAGCATTAAAGAAGCTTATTCGAGACCAATACTGTCAAAGACAGAAAGGGAGAACCAGTCGAAACTACAATGAGAAGAGAATCTGTGACAAGTGGTACATCCCTTAATTCTCTTGCTACTGACAAGTTTATTCTCATTTGAAAAATAGGAGTCGAGGGATAACTCAGCGTGACATGAAGTTAAACCGGTCTCAGGGGCCGGGAGTCCTCAGGCAGGAGGAATGATATGTGGGTAGGACAAGAATGTTCTGGAGAGCTAGCCTGGGGTCTCTTGTAAATAGGCTTGGGGGGAGGCAGGTGAAGGAGGGCAGTGGGTCGGGTCCCCACTGCTCCGGGAGACCTGGGTGGGGTAGCCTCGGCCCTTCTCCTGATGGCCCCAGGCACTTCTGTCCCAGGACGGCCCGTCCAGACAGCTCCCAGGCCCTCTGAACCTTCTTCAGTGTCCCTCTCTCCCTCTCTCCCTTAGATGAGGAACAGCTCTGGCCAGCTCCATCAACTTCTTTCTTTTCATCCCAGAATTATTTTTATTAATCACACACGTTTTACTGCACAAATCGTAGGCAATTTAGAAATTTACAGGAGAGCAAAAAGAAGATGAGCATCATCGTAATTCCACTGTGCAGAGAGGAGGCTCCTACCTGTCCAATCTATTTTAATACATTATCAATTTAATTTTTACAAAAGCAGAATAGGATTCAGCATGGGCACTAAGTTCCCTCTATGCTGAAAGAGTTGTCTTGGCCATTTTTCTGGAGCAGTATGTGTCCTTTTCTGATGCGAGTTTACCGCAGTGTATATCGTCAATAAACGTGGGGGCATTCGGTGACCTGTTTCCTCCCGTTCTTCCCGTTAGCTCTTTGGGCACAGCCACGAGTAGGTAAACTGTGAAGAGAAGTGCTGGGTGAGATGATTTGCACAAAGACACATCTCGGTGGCATTTTATAGACCACGGGGTCGCTGTCCAGGACAGGGGTGTCCCCTCCTGCCGGCGCCTGAGACCCCTGTCCCGACGACTGCAGCAGCTTGTTACCTTCAGCACCGCTGGTGTCGCCTACGTTCAATTTGTGTGTCCAGGGGTGAGCGCACTCTCCCGTTAACCACCGTGTCCACGCTTCTTCGAGACCTGCTGGTTTTCCCCCGGGGACGACTGGTGATTTCCAAATGTTCGTCCGACACGGAAAATACTGTTCTTCCATTGCATATGCGGCGAATCCCTTTTCCAGGGGGCACTGGAGTTTTTAGGTTTTGTTGTTTTGTTGTTGTTTTAAAAGCGGCAGAAGCTGCATGGCTGCATGCCCTGAGATGTTCCCATCGATCCCGCCCGCAGGCACGGCTGGGCGGGAGCCGCTGGGCCAGGGCGCCGGCCGAGGAACCTGCATTCCAGAGGCCTCCCTGCACACAACAGCCCCTCCCCGCTGTCTCTGGGGCTTCGTTCCTAACCCTCTTATTGACTCTCACGTGTAACTAGTTCATCCACCTGGAGTTAACGTTGGGATAAATACCCGAGGTTCCCGCTTTCTTTTTATTTTTTTTTAATCTGCACATCCGTTTTTTACCTTTCCTAAGTATCCCTTATTACTATTATCAAGTTAAATGCATGTTTGAGGGTTTTTTTGTATTTAGGGGAGGGATAATTGGACTCTCAGCCTGAGTCCTTGGACTGATCATGGAAACAAGCCAACTTACACCAGAACTCCACGGAGCCGCATTTCAGGCCCACGTCTATGTTCATTCATTCATTTATTCATTCGGCATGTACTTTCGCACACCCGCTCTGTGCTGGGGACGTCCGCTGCACCTGTCACACACAGACGAACTGCCAGGAGCCCGAGGCTCGTCGGGGCGGCCCCGCCAGGAAGATGCCGTCAGAGGCCCCGGCATTCCCACAGCTCGGATCTGAGACTTCGGCCGTTTCCCCGGTCCCGAGCCTTTCTGCAGCTTCTTCCTGTCCTTTGACTCTGACCCCCTCCACCCTCTCCCTCCCCAACCTCCAGTGTGCTCTCCGGATCGGTGAGCTCAGCTTCCTTGTGCTTGTTCCGAGATCCCACAGGTACGTGAGCTCATGGGGTGTCTGTCGTGCTGGGATCTACCTCACCGAGCATAATGCCCTGAGGTCCGTCCGTGCGGTCACAAACGGCAGGATTTCATCTTCCTGACGCTGAGAAATATTCCCTGGGTACACACCCCGCGTCTTCCTCATCCTTCATCCGTCCACGGACAGGGCTGCTTCCACATCCTGGCTGCTCCAAATAGGGCTGTAATGGACACTGGCTCAGGCCTTTCTGAGCTAGTGTTTTCGTTCTCTCGGGTGAACACCTAAGATTGGAATTCCTGGATGATACAATCATTCTATTTTTAATTTTGGGGGGAGCTCCACACTGTTTCCCACACTGGCCGCACCCATCCGCATTCTGGCCAACAGCCAGATATTTTATTGTAAAAAATGAATATTAAAAAGGGGGAGGCCTGGCTGTCTCCCCCGGAAGAGTGCGCAGCTCTTGATCTCGGTCAAGGTCACGGGTCCGAGCCCACGTCGGGTGTGGAGACGACTTGAATGAATGAATACACTTTTAAAAAACGAACATTCTTTCACCCACTGCTACGAAGTGCCATCTTCACCATATCTCAATTTTTAAAAAAATTCTTGGTTTCTTTTCTCTGCGTCTGGTTATTCCCGAACCGGACGGTTCGCGCCGTCGTTTCAGCCAACGCTCGGAGCAAAACGCTGACATCAGTAGTTCTGTTCCCTCCAACAACGTGTTGGCTTCTCTGTGAGCGCTTCTCCTTTCCCTGAACTGAGATCCACTTCGCACGTTCGAACATGACCTCCCCGCGTTCCCACTAGAATCACGTTCAATGCAGGAATTCGTTTTCGGAGAGCAGCTGCCTTGGCGATGACCCTTCCTCGCATAGACTTTTCTCTGCAATTATTCACGTTGACGTTTATGTCCCCCAGTTAAGAAAAATGCTTAAAAATAAAGACCCAGCCAGTTTCTTATTAAGTTTACTCCTAAGTAGTTTATAAATTATCTCACTCTCTGCTCGTGGAGCCCTGGACCTCTTCCGTGTAATTATCGCGACAACGATCGAGGACTGGACTATTCACTTTGTACCCACTTGGTTTGAATTCTGAAGCGGTTGGGTTTCTTCCCTCAGCTTTCGAGGTGGGCACGTCTTACCTGTAAGTCAGTCATACTTCCTCCTCTCTTTCCTCATGATGACACTTCCTTCTGGAAGCTTCCAGAAGACGCTGTCTAGGTAGGAGTGTGTAAGCACCACCTTCATTTGGCTCCTGGCTCAGAGGGACAAGCCTCTCTGGCTGGTCAGGCAACGGTTCCTCACGGGGCCCCAGAGACAGGAAGAAGGAGCTGGATGGAGGCTGCCTTTTTCAGGGTCCTGTGTTTCTTGAAGGAGCGCCTGGTGATGTCTTCTCAGTCCGACCCCATCTGTCCCCACGCACCCTGAGTGTCCCCACTGTGCCATCTACATGATTGTGTTCATGGGTTGGGCCCTCCTCGGGGGGTCTTTAGACCCCAGGGCATCAGACCTCCATGGTCACCCCTCCTTCCAACCCGCATTCCAGGGAGAGCTGACCATGACCCCCTCTCCGGGCCAGCGGCGCTTCCTTCCATCCTCGGTGCTCCGATCTACACCAAGAACCAGCCCCATCCTCGGCTCCCGAAAGTGTAGCCCGCCTACCCGAGTGTGCGCATAGCAGACTTCCTGTGAAGATGTGGGGTGCAGAGGGAAGACCCAGCAAGCCCACTGCGGGGTGTGCATGCTGCAGGGTTGAAACCGGGATCTCAAAGAGATAGGAGGACCCCCACGTGCATCCCCGGTCACTCCCAACTGCCAAAAGGGGGAGACAGTCCATCCATCAGTCAACAGCTGTGTGGATGGAAGAAACATGGTAAATGCATACAATGGAACGGGATATCATTCAGCCTTTAAAAAGAAGGAAATCCTGCTGTTTGTGACAACACGGATTAAGCTGGAGGACATCCTCTGGGTAAAATAAGGCAGGAGCAGAAGGGCAAATTCTACACAATTCCCCTTCTGTGAGGTAGCTAAACTATTAGCAGCAGACAGTACTGGGGGGTCTGGGTGGCCCCGTCCGTTACGAGTCTGACTCTTGATCTCAGCTCAGGTCGTGATCTCAGGGTCATGAGATTGAGTCCCGCCTTGGGCTCCGCGCTGGGCGTGGAGCCTGCTGGGGATTCTCTCTCTCCCTCTGCCTCTCCCCTTCCTCCCTCTTTCCCTCCCTCTCATTCTCTCTCTTCCTCTGCTCCTCCCCTTAAAAAAAAGAAAATGCAGGAGTAGAGTGGGGTTGCCAGGGCTGGGGGGAGGCGGAAATAAAGACATGCTAACCAAGGGGCATAAAATTAGTCCTTTAGAGGAAGGAACTGTCATGCGGGCAGGCGACAGCACTGGGCTCTGCTCTTCAAACTCTGCTGAGGGGGTGGGCGTCCCGCCACGTGTTCCGCCCACAACATAATTTTTTTAAGAAGATGACTTCCTACAAGAGCAAACAACTTGAACTGAATATTAGCACACTCTTGAGATCTTTTCTCAATTAGAAGCCCTCCCAGCCTCAGAAAGACTCCTCCCACCTCTCCAGGAGCCAGGAGTCCTCAAGCACCTGTTATTTTGACTTTTGAGTTCGACGTTGTCCCTGCTACTGGTCAATGCTGGGGATCCTCTGGGGCTTAAGAAGTGACGGTCCCTCAGCCCATCTGAGGGTATGGTCCCCCCCTTGCTCGCTGTCTGGGTTTCACGGGCAAGTGAAGAGAGGCACCCTCTTGAGCCAGACATCTGGGAACCAAATTCGGTCTTCGAGTCCCGTTTGCGACGGAGGGACCGAGGGCTGTTTCAGCCTGGGAGGGCGGCTTGGAGTCCTGGCAAACCACTACCTGGCTGTGGGACCTTCCCAGGGGACGAGCCACGACATCGACTCCAGGGTGCTACGATTTACAAAAGATTTCGTGGCATGGCATGGCATGGCCAAGGGCAGGTATTTGCCCCGGTATTTGCTCCCTCTTTCCTGGTAGAGCCTGGAGGCTAATGTTCCTCAGCCTCGGTGCGTGGGCTGGGCTCAGGCGGGCTCTTCCCCAGGTGTGCACTGGGGCGGCTCCACCGGCTCATAGCTGATCTGATGCCTTCCCTGGGGCGGCTGGAACAGGTGGGGGCTGGCGGGGCCTTTCTCTGTCCCCACAGGAGGCTGGACCCCAGGATAGGGCAGAGAACGCTGCCAGGCCTCCAAAAGGCCGGCTGAGAAATTGCACTAGATTCTACTCGTTAACACAAGTCACAGGCCAAGGGGGCCCGTCTCTTGGTAAACTGAAGATTTACCTGCGATTTCCTGACAAGTGGCCTGGTCAGCTTTGGCCGATCTAGGGGGGATGTGAGCAGATGGCGCTGCTTCCCACTATAAGTGCACGGGCTGGGGGTATTCTGCCTGGGACCAGCGGATGGGCGAGGCCTTCTTGCTCCTGGGGTCGTGGGGTGCAGGAGGACTAACAGAAAAGGGCAAGGACGTTTGAAGGTCAAACTCAGAACCGATATCTTTTTATGTCAGACAGCATAGTCCTGGCCAAGAGAAGTCACACGACCCCCTCTGAAGTCAAGGGCGGGAGACGGAGACCCCATCCTGGATGAGCCATGGCACAGTTGTGGGCACGGGGAGGCTACAGTACACAGCTCCCTCCATCCCCCCACAAAGAAACCAGTCAGTTAAAATGAGGACTCTAGGAACAGCAGAGACAAATAACAAAACACGTGATAGTAACCCTATGAAATGGGTAGTTAGGTTTAAAGAACTCCCATTAACGTGGGCATTAAGTTAATGCAAACATTATGTACCCGCCCCCGCCAGGAGGTCGTAGGAGGAAAGGGCTGTTAACGACGCCATCTAAAAGCCTAGATCATTCCAAGAAAATAGTGTTGAATGGGGACAGGAGGAGAGATTTAAAGGCGGACTAAATTTCTTGCTTTACTTAGGGAGAGGAGAGTTATTTTTCATTTAAGTAGAGAAAGACAATTTCAAATTTATGTTTTTTCCTTAAAGGTAATAACTAGTGTAGTCGAGCAAGACCTGTAGCTTCTAAAACACGGAAGGGAAGAAGCAGCATGAGAAAGATCGCAACATCACAAAGAATGATCGGGCAAAGATCGGGACCAAAGCCCAGAGAGTCCCCGCAAGCGCACGCGGAGGGCGGCCTGCTCGGGGCTCAGGGCGCCAACCCCCCGGGTCCAGCACTGCCTCCCTGACCAGGTGCTGCTCTGGGGACCCTGAGGTGTCAGAGTCATGTGTCTGCAAGTTACGACTAATTAATTCTGCAGCGAGAGGCAGAGGTGGGACCTGACGTCCAAGCCCTTAAGATAGCGTCGTTTGGAATCGCAGACTTGTGACCCTCGTACGAACTGGCCCTGGGCCTGCTTCTCGGGCGCTGTTAGAAAACAGACTCCGGGGCGCCTGGGGTCTCCTCGGTGAAGCCTCTGCCTTCGGCTCAGGTCATGGTCCGGGGGTCCTGGGATCGAGCCCCACTGTTCAGCGGGGAGTCTGCTTCCCCCTCTCCGCCCCACTCATGCCCTCTCCTGCTCTCTGTCTCTCTCTCTGTCAAATAAATAAATAAAATCTAAAAAAAAAAAAAGAAAGAAAGAAAGAAAAGGAAAAGGGAAAGGAAAACAAGCGCCCAGGGCCGGTTATAAACAATAACAAACCGTTAACAACCAACCCAGCACTGGTGTTAACGCGAGACCTTCCCATCCCTGGGTCCCGTCTACTTTACATCACTGAGGCTTCCCGAGGTTCCCCTCTGGTCGATCTGCCCACTGCCAGCCCCAGCCCCAATAAACTCCAAATTCCCAGAAGGCAGGGTCACCGATGACTGTATTTGTTCACCGTTGTATCTGCAGACGCGGACACGGAGCCTGGCCCGTGGCGGGCACCACACACGTGTGTGGGCTCCACGGGTGAGCAAGCCTGCTGGGGACCGGGGAGAGGAAGACACTCTCCAACCAGCAGGGGGTTGGAGGTGGGAGGACGGGCTCTAGGGCGGGAGGAGGACACTCAGCCCCTCCTGTGGGGCAGCAAAGCAGAGCACGTGGGCGCCCTGCAGGCTGGTGTTTGCAAGGGGATGCTGGCCCCCGGGGAAGCTCCGTGTGACCTTCCGAATAACATTGGGACCTCAGCATTGGCAAGTGACACGGGACTCGGGTCCCCAGCGGTCGGAGGACCGCAGTCCCGAGGCACGCGCCCGCCTCACTGAGCAAGCTCACGAGGACTCCCGTGGACACGCTCGCGTCTGGGAGTCCAGCGCCCGAGCATGTCCCCTGCGTGCCCCCACCCCAGCCGCGGGTGACACTGCACAAGCCCCACGTGACCAGTTAAGACAGGGCATCGCTCTGCACCAAACCCTCCTCTCCCTGCCAGGACGAGAGACTCTGCCCTGTTTGTACGAGAAGGTGAGGTGCGGACTGGGGCCCCCGCCGGGACTCCCGGGGCTGCCGCGGCCCACGGAGCAGGGAGCGGCGGGAGGGGCTGGAGACGGTTGTGCCACAGACGTGAGACTTGAAACAACGGGGCCCATATGGGCAGGAGATTATTTTTAAATGGCTGAAATGTCTAATTTCCATAACCTGCATTTCTGGTTCCCACTTGCACGCGGGGGCGTCGAATGAGCAGTGGAAGAGCTGGCGGCTCATTCATGTCATTCGCTCAGGCCTCCCGTTGAGAAGCGTTCAGATGCCTTGGTTTTGGTTGTTGGTTTTGTTTTTAGGCTGCCGGTATATAAAAACGTTTAAAACTGTCAGAGTGGGTTTAGGGAAATTGTAGTAAATCTTAAATGCTTACATTTAATGAAACAATACCTTTTTCTTGAGTTTTTCTTTTTTAAAATTTATTTAAATTCTATTAATTAACATACAGGGCCACTTAGCCTGTGGTCCCCTTTGGATAAAACACTCTTCTGGACTGGCAATCAGAAGAGGAGGAACTAACCCCCCACCGCCGACTTTGTCACTGTCCAGGGTCACCTGGGGCCGTGCTTTCCTGGACCCGGATAAGGAAGGGATGGTCCAGTGTCCTCCAAGGCCCTCCCACCCCTGACCACTCGACCACACTCACGTTGGACTCCTGATGGGTTTTTCATCAAGAGTTTTGCTTCCTGGGGCACTGGGTGGCTCAGTGGGTTAAGCCTCTGCCTTCGGCTCAGGTCATGATCCCGGGGTCCTGGGATCGAGCCCCGCATCGGGCTCTCTGCTCGGCGGGGAGCCTGCTTCCTCCTCTCTCTCTGCCTGCTTGTCTTATTTATCTGTCAGATAAATAAATACAGTCTTTAAAAAAAAATAGTTTTGCTTCCTGGCGCATCACAGGGCTGGTTTTACTAACCAAACCTTCGGACCGACCATGTCTCCCTCTGCCCCACGCGATGGCCTGACGTTGCCCCTGCCTCTCACTGTGTCTGGGGGGGGGGTCCTCTGCGGGTCCCAGCAGCTCCCTGCAGACGCTGACTCCTGGGGGAGGGGAGACGGAGGAGGTGGTCGACCTCCCTGCACCCCAGCCCCTGACACGCTCAGACTCCCCTGCTCCCCCTGCCCCCAGCACCAAGCCCCGTTTGTCTATTCCCTTGTCTCTGGAGGGGGCGGGAAGTGCTTGCAGAGGGCCCCCAGCCACGGGGGCTTCACCATAGGTAAAGATCGCTAAAAGTAAAATTGGCCGAAGCATGACCATATATGCTCCTGCGTTTGAAAACTCACGGGAGTCACTCGCATGTACAAAGACAAGCCTCTCCCTTCATGCTCGCTGGGGTGTCCACGGCCGGCACAGCCCCGTGCCCTGACGATCGGGGACTTCCCGGCTTCGGACCCCCTCCGCCCCTCCTGCTCCGGTGGGTGGTCTCCGCCGCCGGGCAGAGCACCCCGTGGACCCGGCCAGAGGAACATGAGTCGGGTTTGTGCCGCTCCCCCAGCAGCCACACAGATGACCGTGGGACAGAAGTACGGCGGCCTGGGTCCGTGTGCCGTGTGCCGGACGCGGGTTCCCCAGAAGCAGACACGGGGCGGGGGTGTGTGTGATACTTAGCGGGGGAGACTGGGCTGCGGGCCTGACAGGTCTCAGGGGCAGCAGGCTCTGGTGGAGGTCTGAGGCGCATCCCCGTGGTGGGGACAGTCCCCACATGCCCGCGACAGACACAGAGGTGCCCTGTTACAATGCCCTCTCTCCACCCCAAGTCCCTTCCTCAGCGAGGTGGTCTCCCCCTGACCCTTCCTGGGTGGAGGGAGAGTCTGACGGATCTTCCAGAATGTGCTCTTTGTCCCACGTACCTTCGCCGAGGGCCACACCAACTCCTCGGGCCTTAGTCCCCAAGACTGGCCCTCATTGGAGACGGAGCGTGTCCCACAGGCCACATGGGGCTTGCCTGTGCCACTGGGTAGTGGAGAGGGGTCTGGCGGGCAGCACCTCCGAAACCCCTCTAGCCCACGGAGCATAAAGGGGTACGGAGGGAGACGAGGCCGGGAGGGCCGCTCACAGCATCTGTAGGCTTAGCTGAACCCCCAGGACTCAGGAAGGGCAGAGCCACCGCGATGTCAGTGGCCTTGGCCCCGGAAGCCCATGATCCTCTCAATGTCACTGCCATGGACAGACCCCGCCTGCATGTCTCTGAGTCTCAAAGTCCCAGACGCTCCCAGGGAGGGTCAGTGGTGACGACACCCCCATCAGCAGGTCGCTGGGACTGGTCGTGGACACACACAGCCCTGGGATGGTTCCCCAGGGAGAAGGGCCATGAGCCAGGCTGCCCACCAGACGGTGTCGACGAGTGAGGGGGGAGTGATGACTCACGTCCGGGACCACGAGGACTAAAAGGGTGAATCAGGTTTCAGTGCCCGGGAGGCCTTGCCAGCTGGGCCCACGGCGGGTGGTGGGAAGGCCGAGACCAGGAAGTTACTCCGCTCCCTGAACACAGATGCCGCTCGAACCTCAGCTTCCTGCGAACACGTGTCCTTGGTCACCGGCAGAATGTCCCCCGCCTCCTCCCATTCCAAATCCACCCGGGGCACCCTGGCCGAGAGCCTCCAGCCAGGGAGGGCACGACTGTCCCATTTCACCTGTGTCCTCAGGACGCTCCCCGGGCCCCCCACACACCCTGGCCCTCTGTGACGGTCCCCGTTCCCACTGCACACTGTGCCAGCCACACTGTCCTGCTCACGGTTTCTGTTTGTCTCCGTAAGCCTATCACGGCGGAATCCACCCGCCACCGCACTCACTTTTTCTTCGAGGTATAAAATCCAGTGTTCACGTTCACGGAGCTGCAGCCCACCGCTGCATTTAATTTCCGTGTAGTCTCATGGCCCCAGAGAGGCCCCACCCCCAGCAGCAGCCACCCCCAGCTCCCCCGTGCCCCCAGCTTCTGGGAACGACTCATCCATCCTGCCCCCACGATTCTCCTGCTCCCTGTCTCTCCGGTCAGCAGACTCCTTGCATCTTCAGCGCGGCGGGACGTTTCCAGCGTTCCCGCGTGTCGCCGCGGGCGTCGGGGACGGCTTCCTTCCCGGCGGGATCCTGCGTCATCGTTCTCCTGACCGCGCTGACCACGCTGCTCTGGACGCCCACGCACGAGTTTTGCAAAGACCTGTGTTTCCTGCGCTCCCTGGAGCGGAACTCCCCCCCGCATGACCCCCTGCGTCCCAGCCTGTGAGGAGCTGCCGGGTGTTCATCGAAGTAAACGCGCTGTTTTGCTGTCCCTCCTGCAGTGCCAGGGCCCCCATTTGTCCCCATTCCTGCCCACGCTCCGTACCAGCTCCTTCTCCCGGGAGCTGTCCTGGGGGGTGAGGGCCCCTACCCCTTCCTCGTCTGGTTTGCATTTCCCCCACGACAGATGGTGTCAAGCATCTTTTCCCATGCTCACCGTCCATCTGAAATATTATCTTCAGAGAAATCTGTTGCCCATTCTTTAATGGGGTCGTTTGTCCTTTATTGTTGAGTCGTGAGAGCTCTTTACATATGCTGGATACAAGTTCCTTATCCAGTGTAGGACTGGCAGAAGGGCCTAAAACTTTTCCTGAGAGCCATGGCCAGCCCTGTGGCCAGCCCCCCCAGGGCCTGTGTCCTCCGTCTAATCCTGCCGCTAACCATGTTTTCTCTCACGTGAAATAAAAGATCTTACAGACTGTGCTGCTGAAGAGGGTGGTGTGTCCACCTGTCCAAAGGGAAGATGAGCTTAGACGTCAGCAGGTAGGTGCCCGGGGCTTGCGAGAATGCGGCGGGCAGCTGCCGCGCTGGCCTTCCGGGGGCCGTCGGGCCTGGCATAGCTCCCCACCCCTCACCCCGCGCTGAGCCCACCGCCCGTGACGGACGGGAGGGATCGTCGCATCCCAGCACCGGTGACCCTTCACGTCTGCCTCCGGGGGGAGTGATGGGCTTAGAGCAAGGTCAGCCTTGGAGACAGCTGCACCCTCTGGGTGGGATCACCCCCGTCAAAGTAATAATAATAATAATAGTGTCCAGAAGTCCTCGGGCTACAAGCAAACACCATTTCCCTCTCCGAAGGCTGGAACCAGGGAGGCTGCCATCAGAACGGCCTGGGGTCATTTTGGGGACAGGGTGGATAGGGGAGGCAGCAAACCCCTTTCTCTGGTCTCCGGTCTCCATGTCTTGAAATTCCCTCCTTACTACTTTAGTGTAGAATTGAAATCAGTTCTGGGACAAAGAAAGAACACAATGTGGATTTCCGTGAGGTCCCGACGTGCCCCTTGCTCACCGCTGTGGCTCAAGCCCGGGGGAGACTGGGACCGTCTCGAAGTTTCCCGCAGGAGAAAGACAAGCTCTGAGTTGCCTTCCCAGAAGGTCACATCAACCACACGTTGAAGAAGGGAATGAGGACAGGCACGTCTGCAAATAAGGAAAGGTAGAGGCGAGGGGCCGTGACGGTGAGAGTGACAGGAAGGAGGACAGGTCCCGGGGCCGGGAGTCAGGTGTGTGGAGTGATTACGCAGCGGGCCTCAGGAGCGACCCCCACATCGGACTGAGAAACTGGGGCGGGATGAGGAAGAGGCACACGGGAAGGGGAGCGCAGAGGAGGGAGGCGATGGGCTGGGCCACTGACGGCGGAGCTGCGCTGCCCCATAATGAGAAAGGTGGGCTTGCTGGTCCGGAGGGGGACAGTGATCCCAGAGGAAGAGGACACACCAACCAAGACATGTGTCATGGAGGCCAGAGAGCCTGGAGTCAGGGGAGGAGGGAGGGCACTACAGACCCAACGTCTGGGTCTCCCCCAAATTCATGTGTTGAGCTCCCATCTCCAAAATGGCAGGATGGAGAGGTGGGACCTTTGGGGGTGACTCTGTTCGGATGAGGTCATGAGGGGGAGCCCTGCGGGGGGTTTGTGCCTTCATGGGAACAGGAAGAGGCAGGACAGCTTCCTCCTTCCGTGCACAAGAGTGGGCTGGGAGGGGACGGCCTGAAGCCAGGACGAGGTCCTCCCGACCCCCTGGGCCCTCTGTCTCGGCCTGCAGCCTGCTTCCCAGCTCACATCAGCTCTGAGCCCCCGGCTGTGGCATTGGGCTACAGCAGCCTGAGCAGCCCAGGACAGAGGGCGCGGGGCCTGAGCTGCACGCAGACATCAGGCAGGGATGGGGGAAGGAATTTTTCAGAGGGGCCCATGGCATCTGGGGTGCTCGGGAGCTTCGTGGGGCTTTCGGAGCGAATCAGGGAGCGAGGGCAGCCCGCAATGGCAAGTAGAGACACATTCGAAGATGGGGGCAGGGCCGGAGAGAGGTCGCCGGGGACCCGTCAGGCGCTGCCAACGCCCTGCCTTGGGCTCCGCTTCTCGGCCGTGCAGAGTTCAGTGCTGTTAAACTTGACTTGACTATGTGTCTGCCTCCCCGAGTGGCCCTTAGACGCCCATCAAACCAGGGAGAGTCGGCGTCCCTCCTGTGGGCACCGTGGTGCCTAACACCAGGGAGCGGCCCGGTGCAGGCTGGGAGCCTGTAGTGGATGTTTTTCTGAATGACAGAGAGAGCGTGGGCTGGAGCACCCTGCGCCCACTCGCGAGGACGAAACACGGCTTGGGCGACTTGTTCCCACGGCATTTGGAAGGAGGTGGCTGTGTTCCGCCGTGGGGGAGTTCATCCTGCTTTCTAACATACGGCCTGGTGCCCGTGACAGTGAGCTCCCTGGAGCCCCAGGATGTGCAGGACGTGGGGCAAATGGGGACAGGAACACAGCGGGGGCAGAAAGAGCCTTGCACCTTGCTCGGTGTCACCGCGCCCCCGCGGAGCCAGCGGCACCCTGCTGTTTTCTACAACATTCCCGGGGATGCACTTGCCTCCTTGCCGGTCGAGGTGGCGGGACCTGAGGTCCTGCTCCACCGGCCCAGAACATCCTTGGAAATGGCACCGGGTCCCTTTGCACCACCACCAGTGACCTTCACGGTCTCCAGGGCAGCCAAGATCATGACCCATTGCCACGTTATTCTCCTTGGAAGCCTGCAGGATGGAGGACGGCGCCCCGGTCCGGGAGCGAGACGGACTTGACTCAGCCCTGACTCTGAGCTTGGATCACACCCAGATGGAGGTGTCACTGGGATATGGGTTCTCGGTGGGCTGGAAGGACGCGGCTCCGTGGGGTCTGCCACGTGTCGGTGCTATCCCTGCCCTGTCCCTCCCCACTCCTTGCCACAGCCCTGCTGAACTGGCAGCCGACACACACCCCTTCATGAGACAGCCGGTCCCTGACATCAGAGAGTGCCAGCAGGAGACTGGAGGAGGCTGAAATCTCCCACTTTGTGAATCTTGGAGCATGTGACAGTTAACCTATTAAAAATGTAAATCAAAAGCAAATAGGTTGTGAGGGCAAGGGTTCTGGTAACGTGTTGTATTTTTTAAGGAAAAATCAAGGCCAATGTGGCAAAATGTCTGTATTCATTCAACGAGTGGCAGGTACTCTGTGATGCTAAGCTCTGTACTTGCCTGAAATTGTTTTAAATGTTCTGATGCAGAAGGAAGAGGGTAGAGCAGTGGCAGATGGCAAGGGGAGGGGGGTAGGCGAGCAGAGGTATAAACTAACTGCCCTTGGGGGCTGGTTGCAATCGGGAGGTCAGGGAGGCATGAGTCTGGCTGTAGGCCAGCTATGGTGTAGACCGTAGAAATCTGCCTTTGCTACAAGGATTGAGATGAGGAACCTGGGGGGAGTGGGCATGGGGTTTATGGAGCCTCATTAGCCCCAAACCTTGCTGCTGTTCCAAAGGCAAAGCTCTGACAATCACCTCTCAGTGATAACGTGTCCTCTCCCCTCTTCTGAACCTCTGACCGCCCCTCTCCCTCCCTTACTCTGGAGAGTACACTGGCCTCATTCTTCACAGAGAAGACAGAAAGCACCAGAGGGCACCCTCACAAAGTTGCCCTTACCTGCAGCCGGGCGGCACCTTTCCTCTGACATGACAGGGGGGCGCCTGCCTCCCAGTGAGGTCAGCCCTCCTCCTGGACTCCACTCTCGGCCTCTCCAGGGCTCGAGAATCAGCCGTTATCCACATCAGCCCCTCTCTCTCCCCGCTGTCCTATCAGCATCCAAACCGCTCAAGTCATTTCCCTCTGGAAAAAAGTCAAAAGCAATAATAAAGTCAAGCAACAGCAAAAAGCACGTCTTCCGACCCCACGTGCCACCCACTCCCCTGCCTTCTTCTCTCCTCACAAGTCATCTGACCGTAGCCTCCCCCTCCCGTCCCCTCCTGCTTGCTCCTTGGGCAGTCTGAATCCCTTCCGTGCCCCCCGCCACACATGTTCCCGGGAAGGTTACCCCAACCCTTGACACGGCCAAGCCCCAGGCTTGCTGTTCAGCCCTCATGGACGTGGTTTCTCAGCTCTCAATACTGGCTTCCTTCTGGAAGGAGCTTCCTTTGGTCAGGAAGCCACTTTTTCCCAGAGGCCCCCCGCCCCCTCACACCCTCTGTGACTCCACTTCCCTCTCCCCAGCTGGCCATCACCGTCTTGCTGGTGTGTAAATGCTGGCGGCCGCGGGATGGGTCCCCTGCTTTCTCCCAGGCAATCCCAGCTGGTGCATGACTTCCACTACCCACACATTCCCCGTTTCATCTACTGAGCTGGATTCCGTGTACCTAACCGTAGCTGCAAAATCTCCACTCAAACATCCACAGTCATCCCAGATTCGATACATGAAGTCCCAACCGATGATCTAGTGCCCCCCTCAATCTGCTTCTCCCCTCACCCTCCAGCCCTGCCCTACCCTTGTCCCGCTGCTCAAGCTAACATCCTGAGCAATGTCCTGGACAGGCCTCTCTCCCCAGACTCCTGGAACCAGCTAACTGCCAAGTCCTGTCGGCTCTACCCCCAAATGAATCTGGAAGTTCCCATCCCTCTGCATCATGGGTCCCCACCGTGCCCTGGTCAGGCCCCAGATGGGTGTTCACCCACCTCGAGGCCTTCCCCCAACGCTACTTTAAGATGCAAATCTGACCACGTCCCTCCCTCCTGAGAGCCCTTCTCAGGCCAAACATCGCTCTCAGAATGAAGGCAAAATCCTCATGGATTTTCTGAGGTCATTCACATTCGACCTCTGCCCACCATTCTGGCCTCGTTTCCCGCCATGCCCACAGCTCCCCTGGCCCTCTTGCGGTTCCTCCTCTGCATCCAATTCTGTGTTACTTCAGGGACTTTGCACATAGGCCCTCTTGGTCTGCTTCCCACTCTCCTGCCTTCCCGCCCCCGCTCCTGCTCTACACCCCAGCCCGCGCGTCCCCTCCTCCAGGGAGCCCCCCCACTACCCAGATTCACTCTGGTCTCCTCTTGCATTCATTCCCTTACCCTCTGCCCTTGCCTGTCATGACCCTTAACAGATTATAACCAGATATTGTGTAAATGTCCCTTTAATGTCACCCTAACCCGCTGGATTGTGAACTCCGTGAGAGCAGGCCACGGCTCGCTCGCTCACTGACCCCACCATGGAAACTCAGATTCCCGTTCCGAGAGTGCGGGGAGGGGGTCACACGCACGTGCGGATGGGAGAACAAAAGGGAATGACATAAATACGCGTCCTCCTGCGTCGCCTTGGGGAGAACGTGGAATTCCCAGGCACAGGATGACGGGAGAGGGAAAGAGACAAGCCGATGGGGCCTCTTCCGCGGCGAGAGGCGGCGCTCTGAGCGGCCCGGCTCTCTCGAGGCTGTCCCACGGGGCGTCAGCACGGCGGCGGGAATCACCGGGAAGGGGACCTGGGCTCTCCCCCCGCCTCTGTCTAACTGACCCCTGTGGATGACAAGTCATCAGCCTTAGGGGATAAGATGAGAACAGATCACAGACGGAGACCAAGTGACCTGAGATTTCATTTCAGTCTCTCTCCCTTCCTGTCCCAGATCCAGAGCTTCTCTCCCTGCTATGCCTCTCTTCCCGCTGGTGGTGCCATCACCGGGACAGAGTCTGCTCCAGTCAGAGCTGCCTCCATCTGGTCTGAGGTTTGGAGCCGGAGCAAGAGGATTGGGGAGACGCCAGCAGTGGCTGGAGCTGTGCCCTCGTACCCAGCCCTCGGGGGAGACAGGTGCACAAGGAGGAACAGGCAAATGGTCCTTCTCGGAGCAGAGGTTCCTTATGGTTCCCTGGGGACAGCGGGTTTCTGAGCAAACACGACACTCAGGGTACCATCTGCCCTGACCCACCGGGTGCAGAGTCAGGAACCACAGAGCAAGGATCGGGACCAAGGGTCAGTGAGAACTCGGCGAGGCCCCAAAACTACCACTCCACCTGTCCCTGCCATTTGTCACTGCCTTCCGCGTGCCCAGAGGATCGGAGGAAGCCGCTTGAAGGCAGGCCTGTCTCAGACGGGAAGCTGGAGGTGGGGCCCACTCCAAGAGACAGTCCAAAAGACTAGGTTGAGGTGAGACCCAAGTTCCCAAGGGAGGAGGAGTCACTCCAGACCCGGGCAAGAGTGGGACACAGTCCCCAGGAGCCCAGGGCTCTGCAGCATCACGGCTCCCGTGGGGCGTCACCAACTTGAACCCAACCTTCCCCGGAGCAGGTCCATCTCCACAGCGCCTCTCAGCAGACCCCTGCCCTACACACGGCCCCCCATTCGGGCTGACATTCCCCCATTCTGGCTCAGCCACAGACCACGAGCTCTGGGGCCACTTGGCCACACGGCAACCACTTCAGTTTCAGTGTGTGACCATGTGCCAGGGGAGACAACTGGACGCGGCAGAAACTGCATCAGACAAAGACTCAGGGGACTCGGTTTCTAGTTCTGGGACTTTGGCCTGACGTTTCGGGACTCTGGGCCAGTGGTTGAACCTCCGTGTCCTGCATCACTTCCTACGCACTTTGCTCGGCCCGGAAGTGGGGTTAGCAGTGTGGCTGCTACACGGGAACGGGCTGTGGACACCCCCAGCTGGGCCGGCCCACGGACCCCGCCCCTCCCCCTTGAGCCCCTGCTCTCAGGACTAGGTCGCCCGTCAGCCCTCCGCAAAATGCTAAGGGGGGTGGGCTGTCGCGAAGTCTGCCCCTGCCCGCTGCCTTCCCAGCTCACCGAGAGCACGAGTGAGCCCGGCGGTCCCGGCCCCGAGGAGTGGGGTGAGCAGAGGAGAAGGATGAGCTGCCCCACAGTCGTGCTGTGTCATCTGGCGGAGAGGCAGGGAGCCCAGAGCACGCGTCAGCAGCACCTCGATGCAGACGACAGCCAACAGCTGGGGATTTTCCAACAAGCTTTCCCTCAAAAGCCGCCTCGAAGCCCATCCAGGGATGGAGCAGGCAGTGCCAGGGCAGACAGGAAGCTCAGAGCACCACACGCCCAGACCCGGTGGGGAACAGGAGGCCAGGAAGAGAGAGGGGCTGGTGCAAGGTCGTGGGCAGAACCCTGCCCAGTGCGTTCCATCCAGCCGCCTCCTGAGCCGGCCCCCTCGGCCTTTTCTGAGGGCCGTTGGGAGTCTCCTTCCTGGGTCTACAAGGCAGTGAGCCCGGCCCTAGGCTGGGACGTGGGCCAATCAGGTAGAAGCTCCCAGCTGCGCTTCCCCACAGTGGAGAGCCATCCCGGGAGCCAGCGGCCCACGGCCAGCCCACGCAGCTGAGGCCACAGGCTCCCCTGCTCCAGGCAAGCCATCCAAGCATCCATGTCCTAAACTTGGGCCCGTCATGAAAGACGCAGGATCTAACCAAACCAAGCCCTGCCCGCATGGACGGGCACCCTAGTGCAGAGAGACCACGGACATCCCAGTGGTCTCATCCCGCTACCGTTCACCCCCATGGCCAGAGTGCACCCAGTAAGCGTGCACTCTGGCCATGGGGGTGAACGGTAGCGGAGACAGAAGCAGAGGGACAGAGTTTCTCCTTTGCCCAGAATGATCACAGAAGTTAGCTGACGTTTGAGCCAAGGAAGGAGAGAGAGAGAAGCTAATCGTGTTCATCTCTGGGGAAGAGCAGTCGGAAAGCATGAAGACCCGGGGACAGGAGTGACCGGGGATGTTGGGGCAGGAGAAGCCTGGGGGGTGGGGGGCGGAAAGGAGGCTGGAGAGGGACCAGGGGATCTCCTGGCACTTGTCAGTCATCAAAAGACCTTGGGTTTCACGCTGAGTGAAATGGAAAACCACTGGAGATGTTCGGGCAAAGCAGGAGTCAGGTTTTAAAGGGACAGCTCCGGCCGCTGTCGGGAGGAGTGGTCCAAGGGTTCAGTCACGTACTTACAGATGGGACAAGTTCATTAAGCAGGAATTGTACATGGAGACTCCCAGAAAGAACCTTAAAACTGACTGCAGGATAGGGGGCACCTGGGTGGCTCCGTGGGTTAAGTGGCTTCGGCTCAGGTCCTGATCTCAGGGTCCTGGGATTGAGCCCTGCATCGGGCTCTGTGCTGGGCGTGGAGCCTGCTTGAGGTTCCCTCTGCCCCTCCCCCCCACCCCCCGACGGGCACATGCTCTCTCTGGAAAAAATAAATAAATAAAAAATTTTAAAACCTACTGCAAACTCGAGATGGAGTTGAAGCCCGCTGCCGACACCTCTCTACACTGGGCAGGGCTGGCCTCCGTGTGTGGGCTCCCTCTGGGGCTCAAGAGAAGGCCGTGGTGGATCCAGGAACCTGCCTGGGACACTGGCCAGCTTGACCTTCCCCAGCCCATGCCAGAGCTCAAACCCCTGGCTGCTCTCCAGGATGCAGCCTCCCCAGCGTGGGGCTGAAAACATTCCGGGGCTCTCACGCTACCAATGGCTTAAGGACCGACTTGCAAATGCCTGAGAAACTTAAACTGGCTCTTGTACACCGGGGGCCCTCTTGCTGAATATCCCCCAGACAGAAAGTGCCCCCTGTTCAGCCAGCACCCACCCCAAGCCGGGTTAGAGCCAGAGGCTCTGGAAATATTTTCCCTGAACTCTCTGTTTGCGAACTTCACCCCTGATATAAAGGATCCCTGGACCACCAGCAGGAATTGGGGGTCAGGGAGCTACATGCCTGCTTTCTGATGCTGTCAGAGATGTGCTGGGAGCCCCTGGGGACAGGTTCTGGGCCCCTGGTGGCATTGCTGGGGCACCACCTGGTGCCGATGGGGACACCTCCAAGCAGGGAAGAGCGACCAGTGGTCGGGTCGGTGCACCCCCCCTTCTGTCCCTGTCACCGAGAAAGCGGGTCGCCCCATTCGTTGGCAGCAGGGTTCAATGTCCAAGTCGGGTGCATGTGAGTGACGCTGAACTAATTCTGTTGAAATCAACCTGTTTTGAAGTTTCAAAGTGAGAGAAGAAGTTCCACCATTAAAAGCTCTGACCGCAGTCGGACCCCCTTCCAGGCGCCCTGCACGGCCTCTTCCCAGCAGACCTGGAGCAGGAACGGGTGGGCAACGTCCTCTCTTCAAGGGTAACAGCAGGGCTGAGCCCCGAGAGACACTCTGCTGCGTGGCTCGCATTTTATGCTGCGCTGGCCCATCACAGCTCTGCAAGGACTGTCCTCTGTGCCACGATGGAGAAGGCGTCACACGCTACGACTCGGCCATGGCGGAGTAAGAATCCGAACTCAGGGCTTGTCTGACTCTGAGCCCAGCGTTCCCTCCCGCGCCCCCCAGCGTCTCCCAGAGGCCCCCTAGCCCACTTCCAGCATCACACGGTCCTCACACAAGGACCGCTGGGGTCACGATGGGTGCAGCTGTCTGCTTAGCGTTCCTGTGCCTTTTTCCTTGGGTGGAGACGTGGCAGAACATGGCAACCCTGCCCGCGCCATCAGTGGCTGGGGTGACCGATGCCGTATCTGGCTAGGACGCCCTCCCCCTGCCACCATGTGCTGGCGGTAGGGGGCGGGATCCCCACTCTGGGGGAGCTTCCTCCCCACTAACACCAGGCTCGGCCGTGTGACTTTGCCTGGCAAAGCCCAAGGCTTGCTGTCCTCGCCTTGCCTCTGCCACTAGGACCCAAACGCTCCATACAGAAACTGCTTCTTCAGCCCCAAATGGGATTCGTGACCTGGAGCTGAGCCACAGCCCATCCACGATGCATGCACAGGGAGGACATTTGTCCCCAGCTGAGCCAGTGAGGCCCTGACTTCATTTTAAAACTAAGGACCAAGAAAATGAATCTCTTTGGGTGACCGAAGCTGTTACATGAAGCTCGGGAGGCTGCCGTGTTTCTGCAGAGCAAGGAGCAGAGGAAGCCCATGCTGCAGGGGAGAGGAGGGCACAGATACCCCGAGAGGAGCAGAGGCAGGGAGGAGAGAGAAGCCTTCGGTCCGATGTTCCCCACAGCTCTGTAGGCTCACACGCATCTCCGTCCCTTACCCGGCGCTGGCGGCCCTCCTCTGCTGGGATTCCTGGATTCTCTGATCCTTCAGGGGAATACGCCTTACTTCTCAAGCTGGCTTCGCTTGGATTTCTGTCCTCTGCAATGATAACACTAACTCACACACGTCACTGTGCAGCTGAGACACCGGGGCCCAGCAGGTGCACAGCACGTCCCCGGGCTCTCCGAGGCCTTGTGACGGCACCTAGACTTGACTGGAGAGGTCCGAGGTCCACGGCGCTGCCCGCCTCGCTCAGCTAGGGGCCAGGCAGCCAGGGCCGGAGGGACCCCTGGGGTTTTCCTGGCAGAGAACTGAGTCCTCAGCCAGGATCCGAGCTCCCAGAATTCAGATGGAGAGACAACAAGCTTGAAGCTTGAGAAAAGCCTAGAACTTCAAGATCCTGAAGGACTGAATCATAAAACGGGAAGACTTTGTTTTCTGGTTCTTCTCCCCACCCCCCACCCGGATACTTCAGCGATACATGTTCATAATTTAAAAACCTGAGTCATTTAGAAAAGTATCAAGATGAAAGTAAAAAATCACCAGAACGCCCATCAGTCCGAAAGAAACCTAATACATCAGTGACCAGTCCTCCAGACTTCCCTCTGTGCCTTTACGCAGCCATAAATAAGTATTTTCTATTTTATGTAAGTGGGATCATACTAAACCTGATACAACAAAATTACATCAACTGGGGGCTTATAAACAACAGAAACTGATTCTCACTGCTCTGGAGGCTGCAAGGTCCGAGATCAATGTTCCAGGCAAATTCTGTGTCTGGTGAAGGCCAGCTTCCGGCTCACAGATGCCTCCTCACGTGGCAGGAGGGTGACTGAGCTCTCCGGGGTCCCTTTCCTAAGGGCGCAAATCCCATTCAGGAGGTCTCCACCGTCATGACCTGATCCCCTCCCAGAGGCCTCCCCTTCTAGTACCTTCCCGTGATGGACTAGGTTTCAGCACAGCAATGTGGGGGGACACAGATATTCAGCCTGCAGCAATGTGTTTTTGGAAACTTCCTTTTTCACTTAACACTGCACCATGAACATTTTCTGCGCCAACACCTACAAAGCCGTGCTGTCATTTTTAGGGACCGTACAGTCCCCGATCCCACGGACGAGGTCACTGTGGCATGCCGTCCTGGAGATCCCATGAGGTACCCGGCAGAGAACAGAGCTGACCTTGTGTTCCCTGATTACCAACCACTCCGTTGAAGTCCCGTCTCCCGCTTCCAGCTGTGGGACCTCGGGCAACTTGCCTCCTTTCTGTTCTGTCTTCCTGTAAGCGGAGACACTCACAAGAACCTTCCCACTCGGGGGAAGTGGGGCGTGGGACGGGTCTGTTTTGCTTTTATGTCTGCAAGAGGTGCTTAAACCAGTGCTTGAATCACAGCAAGTTTAAATCATTACATAATTAGCCTCTCCCCTCCATATGGACGCTTAGGTCATTACAGACTTCTCTCGATTCTGTATCTTTCTGCAAAGTAGTAAGTATTGACTTGATGCCTTTCATCCACTCGTAACATTGTGTCTTTGGATAAATTCGTGAATGTGGATTTGTTTGGTGGATCGCTCAGCACATAAGGACCCAGTTGCATATTTGTTTTCAAACTGCTTTTCTGGAAACACCGTGCTGTCATTTTCATCAACAGCGAGAGACAACACCTGTTTCCCCCAAGCCCGTACCGGCACCAAACTTTCTCAATATCTTCACAAATTTGCAGTCCAGTGGGGAAAAGCATCGCTTTCTGAGTGTCTTCTCGGCAGCAGGATGGTTCTTTTGTTCTGACTTTTGGACATTAGCATTTCCAGGTTCCTGCATCTCTGTTATTCCTTGTTCTAACGGGAAGGTTGTATTTTGTAGTGATTATAAGAGATCTTTGTGAAGTTTCTACCTTCAAATGTTTCTGTAATATCAGGGGTACCAGATAAAATACAGGACGTCCAGTTAAACTAGACTCTCCGATAAACAAGGAACGGGACGTACTCATACTAAAGAAATTATTTGTTGTCTACCTGCAATTCAAATTCAGCGTGTGTTTGTACTTCCACTCCCATGTCATATATACAGTGAAATTTTTTTTCAGTTTGTCACTTTTTAACTCTGCTCATGTTTCTTTTTTAAATAAAGACGTTTGTTCGTGTATTTTATAATCCCAATAATCCTATTGCTGTTCTCCTTTATGGTTTCGTGATATATTTAGAGAGCGTCTCACGATCCCGGCTTTGAGAAAAATACTTACATGTTCGTCTTACTATTTTTTGGCTTCACTTTTTTGCATTCGCTCTTCGATGGATTTTGGAATGTATTTTGCTCTAGAGAGCCGGGTAGAAAATCAGCCCTTGCTAATCATCATCTAGTCATTGTTACTGGTTTTTTTAAAATAATGTTTTTTTGACAAATTCAACCATTCTATCTGCTTGAAGTGCCACCATAAACACCACTGTTGACTTTGGTCTCTTCTCCCTTCTGCACTGAACTCACGCTGGGCCGGGAACAGGCTATTTTCATTACCGCTGCTTTGTGAGAAAGGCCGTGTGGGGGGGCAGAGGGCTGGCACAGATGCTGGCTCTGGAGGCAGGATGCCCATCTCGGGTCCCTGACCCTCCACAGCTGGCTGCGTGACTTCCCGTGACCTTTACCCTCAGGGCCTGCACTTCCTTACCTGAAAGCGAGAGCAAGATGCGGACTGCCGGAGGATGCGTGTGCTCGCGCTGGAGCAGTAAGCACCGAGGGGCTCTGTGTTACGTATTTATCCGTCCATGCCTGCGTGTTCTCCCATGATCTCATCCAGCCGGGCTGGTTTCCCTCCTACTCTCAGCAGCCTTCCCCCTGCCTGTTGTCTACATTTCACCGGAGACCTAGAATCATCACAAGTTGGAAAGAAAACTCTACTTGGAATCTGAAGGAGATTGGGCCAAATGCAGCAGGACCACGTGATAGGGTGATGACGTTCACTTCTTCGGGGCCAAGAGTAAGGACTGTGTCCTAATAGACTCAAGTCTCCTTTAGTCCCCCAGTAAGGAGCAGGTGCTTTGTCTCACAAACTGGACCGTATTCCCTCACCCGCTTGCGTTCCATGACGCGGGCTTCTCCAGCTCCTTTCCCCACCGGCTGGTGAGCCCCCCAGCGCCAGCGCGACTCTGGCGTGTTTCCCTGACAGCGGGCCAGCTCCTTGGAAAGGCTACTGTTTCCATCTGCACGTTGGATTTTCCAGCCCAACCATCCCATGCACTGCAAATACCGATCGTGTCCCCTGATTCCCAATTTTAAAAAAGGCCAAAAAATAAAGGGGGGAAGGTTGGCTTTGCAAAGGCAGAATCTGAGATTTTCACACCGTTTTTCTTCTGTCTAATCGCATTGACCGGACTTCGCAAACCGGCCCTGGTCTCCCTCCCAACTTCGATGAATACGTTCATCTCGTTCATCTCGTCTTAAGCATAATGCAGGGGGACGCTGCGAGAGGCACCCGCGTCCCCGGTCCCCGAGTCAACCCCCCAAGGCAGCGCGTTGGAGGAGCCCTGAGAGCGCCCCGCTCCGCGGCGCACCTGCCAGAGACCCGCCGCCAGCTCCCTGCCGCCGGCCGCCCCCTTCCCGCGCCCTCGCCTGGACGCCCCCCACCCCGCGGGAGCCCGCCGCCCCCTCCCCGCGTCCCCCACCCCCACCCGCCGCCTGCCACCCCCTCGCCTCGACGACCCCTCCCCGGCGGGAGCCCTCGGCCCCCTCCGCGCGCCCCCGTCTGCGCCCCCCGCCCGCCGCCGGCCACCCGCTCCCGCGCCCCCTCCCCGCGCGCCGGAGCCCCGCCCCCGCCCTCCCCCGGCGCCCCCCGCGGCGAAGTTTCGCCCTGCGCTTCCGCTTGAACGGCATCCAGCTGCCTCGCCTTTAAAATGCTGGGGCGGCCGCCACTCCGCTCTCAGCCCCTGTCGGCGGCCGGGCCGGGCTCGCCGGCTCCTCCCGGGCGCTGACTCAGCCGCAGCCGCCCGCCGCCCCCCGGAGCCTGGACTGCGCCCCGCGCCCCCGCCCCGCAGCGGGCGCCCCGCCGGCCCGGGACCCGCGAGCGCACGGGACGGCCTCGCCAGGTAAGGAGCGCGGGGCTCCCCGGGACCCGCCGCAGCGGCGTCCGCGCCGCGAGCCGGGCCGTCCCCGCCGGGCCCCGCAGCCAGCCCGCCGGCCGCGAGCGCGGGTCCGCCCGCCGGGGTCCAGCCGCCGCCGCCGGAGCTGCCCGGGACCCCTCGCGCGGCCTCTGCGCCGGGGGCGCGCGGCGGCCGGCGGGCAGGGCGGCCCCGGGGCGCGGAGGCGGTGGAGCCGCGGCCGCCGGGGAAGCTGCGGGCTCGGGGCTCCGGAGTCGGGAGCTCGCGCGGCGCCGGGGCGCGCCCCCCAGCCCCGGACCGAGCCGCCCCTTCCTCCGCGCCCGGGGCCTCGGCCCTCTGTCCCGGGGTGGGGGCGGGAGGGGGTGTGCGTGGAGCTGGAGCGAAGTTTCAGGCGCCTTCGCGTCAAGTTGTGTCCCTGCTAGAGGCTGGCAGTCCCAGCGAGCAGACATTTCTCAGTGTGGCTGACGAAGGTCACAACTGATGTAACTTCGGGGAAAAGTTCTGTTGGTGGCAGCTTTTCTGAAATGTCAGGTCTCAGTCGGATTTTGTCCTGATCTACAGCGAAAAGCCTCAGGCCATCTTTCAGATCTTTGCGGGGATCAGTGTGCCGAATGCCCCGGGGAGGTGTTTTGGGGAAGGTATTATGGAACCGAATTCTATAAGAGACTGTCTGTTGCCCACTGGGAAAGTTCTGGAAGGGAAAGACTGCCAGGAAGGACCAAAGGGACGTACCTTCTCCCTAGATTCTCAGTAAGGTCACGGCGTGGCTCTGGACCCAGAGATAAGCCCCCCATGCAGGCCTGGCTGGGAAAGGTTCTGCTCCCGTCTAGGCCTGCGTCAGCGCCTTCCTTGTGTGGGTCTCCCTGAGCCTCCCCGGAGCCCAGCAGAGGACCAGAGTATCTGGCTGGGCTGGGCCATGCAGTCGTACTCTTTTATGTCACGTCTGCGTCCAGGGGCTGGGACTACGCCCAGGGGCTGGGGAGCTCAAGTCCCCTGCTATCCTTCTGCCTCCTGAAGGCTCCCTCGAGAGGAACTGTACCAACCTGACGGGCGGCCCTTGCCAGCCTGCAGAAAGACATCATAACGCCACACATCCCAGCCCATAAGATGTGACTTACAAACTGGATTCGGGGTCAGGTGCCATGCTGGGGCGACTCCGCAGAAGACCCGCTTTGAGGACCCACTAGGAGGGAGGTTGTGCGAGCAAACGCTCATCTCTGGGAACCTGCTCTGAAACTCATAGCTTCACATTTGTCCCAGAGAGAAATCGACGGTCAGCTGTTCATTTCTGGAGCGTAATCTTTGCATGAATGTGCTCTTGTCCTGAACAATTAATTCCCAATCATTTTTTTCTGGCCATATTTATTATTTATGAATAATATGCGGGCAACGAATGCATGAGGTATAATGGGTCTCTGAAGTCAAATGAATTTGGAAGATTGTAGCGACCTTCTGGCCATTACATATTTAAAGTATAAGTTTACATTGAGCAAGGTCAGGATGAAATAAAAGCCTTTTTTTTTTCAATAGGAAGAACCTTAATTGGCCTGGAAAAAAAAAGTAATTTGTCTGGATGTTGAGCTCATCTTTCCTGTTTGTTTCCTTCCTGGGCTAATGAGAGAGGCAGCCATTCTGAGTACGCGGACTTGCTAGTTAATCTTTCTCCAACAAATGTTTACACAACCAGATTGCACTATCATAGCACAGACTGAAAGGCTGTCGTCCTGCGGTGGTTTGTGCACAGTATCTTTGAAATTCAACAGTGCTGCCATGATTGAAGTGGAAAATAAAGTGATCGCGAGGAAAGTGTCCTTAAATTCTCCTGTCCGGCCACGCTAGAAAGAACAGTGTTTATAAAATTGACAGGGTTCCAAGACTCTGAGGCTAATGCTTCCAATAAGTTCTGGATTGAAGGAAGACCATAATGGCTCTGAATGTTGGCATCGAAGGCTCTGGAACGGGTCCATGTCAATGAATTGTTTAGATCACTGAGGTTCACAGGGGACGTTAGAAGTGACATTTTCAACTATTTTAATGGTTTGGGGAGAAAATATTCCTCAAGTGCATTACATGTTCCTACAGTCAGAGAGCTGGCTCACGGGCATCCAGACATTTCCTGACGACTCAGGGTCAGCCCCGGCTCCGGGCTCCGGGCTCCGTTCTCCAGGGTCTGCGGGAAAGAAGGATTCCTGAGCTCAGCACTTGCTCTCGGCTCTGGCTTGGTCAGGTGACCGTGAGCAAGTTGCCTCTAGAGCATCAGTGTCTCTTCTGTAAAGCCCAGGAGGCCCGGTTTCTGAAGGGCTCACCGTGTGCTGAGCGCTGTCGGGACGCTGCCGAATTCCCGGGGCCGCAGTTCTTACCTTTGCTTTCCTGGGAGCAGAGAAGCAACGCGACTTGCCCAAGGTCGGCTCAGAGTAGGGGAGCTGGTATTCCGGACGGAGCTCCTGGGATTGTGAAGTCTGGGTCCTTCTCGCCTGTGCTGCACCTGCCCGGGGAGGCTGCCCCGGGGAGGACATCCCTGACCGAGAGTCCGCACTCAACACCACCGAGTGCGTTTGCCCGGAGCCGTGATTTCCAGTTGCGCTTGGGAGGGTGATGTGTACAGAGGCTGCGGGCAGGGTTCCTCTCTAATTGTCTCTATCATGGCTGGTTGGTGCACGGAAGCTTCTAATTCCTTCTGAGACTCAGACTTCCCGTTTGTAAACTTAGAGCCCGTTTCCCTTCTTTGCTGCGCTGTGGTGGGAAACACGGCTGAGGACATAGCACGTAGCAGGTGTTTTATAAAGGAAGCCCCGTGGGCCGTCCCGTCCGCAGTCGGCCCCGTCTTCGCTGTGCACCTAAGAGCTCAGGGCAGCGTCCTCTGCGCGCCCTTGAACACGTGCCCCGGTGGCTGGACATTGCTGTGCTGTGCTGTGCCCCCAAGATCAAGGATGCTTCAAGCCCTTCCAGGCAGAGCCCCCTTGGGGAACTTATTTCAAGGGAAACATAGAAGGACACTGTCCTCAAGGGGAAGAGATGAGGTTGGGATTCCTAATCCCAGCGTCCCCAGCCCACCGCTCACCCCCTGGGCCACACGATTCCTCGGGGCCCCTGTGGCACAGAGGGGCTTGCACACGCACAAACGAGCTCCCCGGAGAGCGCCAGCCACTCAGCCTCACCCCTGCAGCCCGGTCCTGGCCAGACGCTGCCCAGAACAGCTCTTGCCTCTCGCTTATGGTCCAGTCTGAAAACAGAACATGTGCCTCCCCGGCCCTCTCCTCGGGCCCACACCGTCACCTTGACCTTCAAGTTTTTACCATCCCTATGGCAAGGACAGGCGCAGACGGAGGGAGGAAGGACCCGGCGCATTCCTACTTAGACTAGAGCTCCTTCTGCTTTCCGGCTGAAAACCACTGAAGACCCCAAAAGGAATGTGCCCCTGAGGCCTCAGTAGAAGGTTTCAAGGCACACGTTTCATGTTTGGTTTATAGGGCTACACTCTATTTTTATGTGTAACATTTTAAAAAATTATTTTTAAATTAAAATTTTGTTTTGTTTTTTTTTACTTCATAATTTATCTTTGCTTAATATAAAGCAAGGCAGGGATGCCTGGGTGGCTCAGTTGGTAAAGCGGCTGCCTTCGGCTCAGGTCATGATCCCAGCGTCCTGGGATCGAGTCCCGCATCGGGCTCCTTGCTCGGCAGGGAGCCTGCTTCTCCCTCTGCCTCTGCCTGCCACTCTGTCTGCCTGTGCTCGCTCTCTCGTGCCATCTCTCTCTCTAACAAATAAATAAAAAATTAAAAAATAAAATAAAAATCTTTAAAAATATATATATATATATAAAGCAAGGCAGCTCAGGGACGCCTGGGGGGCTCAGTGGGTTAAGCATCCAACTCTTGATTTTGGCCCAGGTCGGGATCTCAGGGTTGTGAGAGGGGGCCCGGCGTCCGGGTCTGTGTTGGGTGTGGAGGTCGCTTAAGATTCTCTCCCCCTCTGCCCCTCCCCAGTGAAGGAAGGGGGGAAGGAGAGAGGTAGGAAGGAAGGAAGAACGGAAGGAAAAAGGGAGGGAGGAGGGAGGAGGGAGGGAAGCCCAGTATCCCTCTGAGAGGCAGTGCCCTTGACCCCTGGGCCACACTGCTGCCCGCTCAGTGTATGCGTGCCCCAGGCAGGGAGGCCAAGCCCTTGGCCATCTGTCTTTCTTCTAAAAGATCCGCCTCCTTGTCCATGGAACTCCTGGACCCCAAAATGGCATTTCGTCCATGTCCTTGGGATGATGTGATGGCAGAGGTCCCCGAACTCCCCCTGGAGACTGCAACAGGCTCAGAAAGACAGGGAGTCGTGCCACCACTCCCGCGACCCAGGCCCGGGGCAGTGGGGACTAAACCGCAATTCTTTCCGTGGGCATAAATCGTGTCACGCTCGGGCGGCCACAGTGAGTTGACCAGAGGCCGCGGTCGCGGTGACATCTGTTTGCCGCCCAGCGGTTGGCACTGTTGGCCAGGAAGTGGCCCGGGGACTGTGCGGCCTTTAAACCGTGCCCAGCGCGCTCTGGCTCCCCTGACTTCTCCTTGGCGCGGGCAGGGCTCCCTGTGTTCTAGAAGACGGCAGATTGATGGCACACATCTGTCACGCCTCCTTCCCTTGCCCAGAACAGCCTCTGCTCATCAATCGTGACATTCTTTCCCACGGAGCCGGAATGGGGCCTCAGGGTCTTTCTCAACGATTGCCTGGAGTCGGCTTGTGACATGGCTTTGAGTTGGGACTGTGGACCCTGAGACAGTGAGGGGACAGGTGCCGGCCCCCTCACTTTTCCCTTTGGCCCTCCGATAGCCGTTGACGACGGTGTAGCTCCGACAGCCGGGACGCCGTCTTAGCTTCCGGGCCCGCCCTCGCCCCGCACCCCGGACTGGGGGACTGACGCACGGGGACGGACCTGGGGACGGTGCTGGCAGCTACAGTCCAGGATCGAGGGGTGGGCAGAGCCGGTTTCTTCTGAGGCCCCCTCCTCGGTCCCTCCTCCCCTGTCCTCACACGGTCCCTCCTTGGTGCCCGTCTGTGCCCACCTCTCTCCTCATAGGGACCCCAGTTGGCCGTATGGGGTTAGGGCTCACCCGTCTGACTTCATTTTACCCTAATCACCTCTTTAAAAGACCCTTCTCCCGGGGGCGCCTCGGGGGTGGGGGGCTCTGTCGGTGAAGCGTCTGACTCTTGATCTCAGCTCAGGTCTCCGTCTCAGGGTCGTGAGTTCAAGCCGTGCATCGGGCTCTAGGCTGGAGGTGGAGCCGACTTGGAAAAAAAAAAAAAAACAGTAAAAGACCAGGCATGTTTGGAGAGTGTGTCCTCCAGCACAGCCACGCTCTGAGGTATGGGGTGGGGTTGAGCACCCCAGTACAGGGGGTGGGGGGACACTGTTAAGTCCGTGACAACAGCTGATGGAAAAGAACTTGAGCCTGGCCTGCTGGTCACTGAGAAGGTGAGGTCCAGGCTGACATAGCAGTGAAGCCCCATGCCTGGGGACAGCTTGGGGACAGCCATAGTACCAGGTCCCTGGAAGGGACATCTATCAGTAATGTGGCTCAGTAGTGTGGTCGTGTGGCTTCCAAGATGACCGTCCTCTTCTCCTGGAATAGTTCGTTCCCTCTCCTATGAGTGGATGCTTGAGAGACGCCCTTCAGGGGCCCGTGGGCTGGACAGATGGACATCTGGACTCAGCCCCCAGTGTGTGACCCAGGTCCCGGGGTGGTCACAGCGAGGGTCCCCCTTCCCTGCACCCCGGGTCAAAGGCTGCTACATTCCTTCTTGGTGTCCACAGAAGAAGAGAGAAACATGGCCACTTTTGGCGGACTGAGCTTTGAAAATCCTGCCTCTTCCCAGGGGCCACGTCTGCGGCAGAGCAAGGCCCTTGCTGTCCGTTAGTGGGCACGCGCGGGGACAGCTGACGCTCCTGAAAGCGTCTTTGTGCTCGACGACGAGTCCGATTTCGGACAACGCTCCTCAGATGCTGGGTGTCTGTGTCCGTGGAGGGATTTGCACGGTCTCACGGGCCGGCCGCTGCCCAGAATTGACTTCCCTGTTCGTGCTGCACTCGCACCCACCCCCAGGACCACCCCCTTCAGAGCAGGTGTCCCCCACCTGTGACTCTGAGGAGAGAGCCTCTCGCTGCTCAGAACACAAAGGAGCCCCTCTTGGAGGCGTCTCAGAAGCAGAGGTGGTGGGAGATGAGGTCTTCCCGCATGTGGAATGGGGCCGGGTGGTGGAAGGACGACAGTGACCCAGAATCAGTACCTCAGCTGGCTGGGGTCACAGATTACGGAGATACTCTGCCGGGGGACCACGAGGGCCTCTGCCTCCAGGTCTTGACTCTGCCGCCGACAGCCATGGGACCCCTGAGAACCACCCCCTGATGCTCTGAGCTCCATGTTCTCCCAGGCGGATGGACGTCCGCGTGCTAACCCCCTAAACCGGGGGGAGAGCTCACGGAGAATAGAGCCCGACTGGAGGAGGCGCCCTGAACTCGAGAGGCCAAGGTTGGGGAATCGCCAGCCCTGCCTGGAGAGCGCGCAGCCGGCACACTTGCGGGGTTTAAAGGACGCCTCCCTGGAAGCCCCGCCAGCAGGAGCCCGTCCCTCCGTGGCTCAGGAAGTCGCAGTTAACCCCCTGCCCCCGCCACGGGCCTCCCGGGACACGAGTAGTTCATCAGTTTGCCACGAGAGTCATGACGCGGCAGCCAGAGCCTCGCCGTCCTGTCCACGCCGGCCCTGCGGCATCACAGAAGGACACACCGCGACCCCGGGGACCGAGAGAAACCCGCCTCTACGCGTGCTGCGATGGTGTCTTTTAATGCGTCCTGCCTCCCCACTACAGGCCCAGGATTGCTCCATTTTCCGCCAGTGCAGCGCAAGGTCCTCTCCGTCCGCCTTTGATCTGTCGTGTGGTATTTTTGTCCCCTTTATTGAGAGTGGACTTTGGAATTAGAGACAGGTTGCTCCTTTGGAGGACAAAGATTTTAAGAGCTTAATAGCCAAGGGCTTTGGATTCAGGGCAAGAAGAGCTGGCCATCTATTTTTAAAGTGTCCTCTTCCCAGCAAAATATTTTCCTAGTGATTCAAGTCGTAGATGGACTTTGTAGAAGTTTCAGGAAATTCTGAAAAATGTCACAGAAGGAAATGCCTCCTACCTACGACCCCAGGCACGCAACAAACCTTTCCATGCTTCCCGCAGGTTCTCCCCGCGCTGGACCATTTCTGGGGTGGCTGCCCAGCTCAGTCCTCCTCAGCGGACTCCATGGGGATGAGACCCTGTGAACTGTGGTCGCGGGAACACACGAGGCTCGGGGACGGCCGGGGGCAGGGAGGGCACCCAGGGCGTGGGACAGCAGGCAGGGCTGACGTGATGGGGGCCAGCAGGTGGCATTTCAGGTAGAGCAGGTGCCAGAAGGGAATCAGGAAGAAGTCAAAGAGCCTCGGGGTGGTTTTAAACACACCTGTGGTCTCCTCACCCCTCACCCCACCACAGGTGCCGTCCCCGGAACCCCCCCTGAGCCTGGCTGGAAGCTGCAGCCACCTCAGTGAATGAAACGGGGCTGGAAGAGACGCTTCTGCCTTCCACAGCCCAGGCTGGTCTCTTTGGGGACCCTCTGTGCCGCCCTTGAGCCTCCGTGCCCCAGGACAAAGCCCCACCAAGACTCCCAGCTGAGCCTAGTCACCCTCCAGATTCAGAAGCAGCGAGAGTGGTTTTCGAATAAATCACAAGAGCCTGCCCAGGAGCGGGGTGTATTTCTGTCTCCAGGGGAACACGAGATCCTACAGGCAGCGGGAGAAAGGCTGGGGTCAGCGCCTAGGAGGTCCTTGATGCCCAGGGCCCTACCCGCAGGTGCTCGGCCAGGCTCCTCCGGAAGAAGGGATGGACTCACAGCGGCTGAAGATAGACTATCTTGTCGCCAGACAGAGACCTGGCTCCAAGCTCAGGTTTGGTTCCTTGATGTTGAAAATCAATATCCGAGAGACGAGGGAGAAAGCTTTCTGTATTCAGGGACCTGGCCACCTGGGAAGACGGGGGACTGACGTCTCAAAGACTGTCCTCCTGTCCAGGCAGAGCCAGCAGGTTTCAAAGGGGAAGGTGTGGGGAGAGGGAGGGGGGCTGAGAGCAGGGGAAGCGGGTGCCTGGGCAGTTGCCGACCTGACCCTGCACAGACTTGCTGGCATCGGGGCCGCTGTTTGGGAAAGTGTGGGCCTTCCCTGGCCAGGCCAGCGTCTGCAGATCTCCAGGAGAGCAGGTGAACCTGCCGCAGACCACGGCACTTAAGGTGGGGAGCAAGGAGTGCCCGGGGTTGGAGCCGTCCCCCTTCAGCCCCGCTGCAGTGCCGTCAGCATCTCCTCGCTCTGCATGAGTCTCCGGGAGGCCAGGGCCCTCCTCATCGGCCTGCTCTGCCCCTGGGGAAACGGAGCCACAGGTTAAGCCAACCACCCAGGCTGCCGGCGAGTCAACGGGATTTGGGCTGGGATTCCGAGCCCCGATCTCCGCCCTGACCCTCTCTCCCTGTCCGTGGAGGCCGCTAGAATTCACCTGGCTTCGTGGGTCTGCAGGTGTGGGGCCTGATCACATGAGGACCCGGGCCTCAGGGGTCCCAGGTCAGCAGCAGCAGAGCACCTGCTGGGAGCACAGCTCCCATCCCTGGGGTCACCGTCGCCCGTCCCGTGGAAGGCAGCGTCATTCAGTCTGCCCGACAGCCAGAACTGTGCGAAGTACCCCGTCCACCTGAGTCCCTTGGCAGGAGCCCTTCTGCCCTGGCTCGGAGGGTCTGCCCCAGCCTCCCCATGGGCGATCTTCCCTCTTCCTGCAGTGGAGGCCTCTCTCTACGCTGCACGTGCTCCGGGGACAGTGGGGTCTGGCTGTGCCCAGCCCGTGCCTCGGCCGGGAGGCGGCATCTGCCTGCCCCGTTCCCACGGCCCACCCTGAGCAGGCTGCCCCTCCTGACGGCCGCATTTATTGGGAATAATAAAAGGATGATCGGAACACCTGGGATTTCAACACTCCCTTCACCAGGGTATCCCCGCTGTCCTGAGCACTGGCCTTTGCCCGTAAATTCTCCAGTCTCATCTGTTCCTTCGCTGGCTGGGCTCAGAGGAAAGAAAACGTTAGCAGAGTATGAGAAGATGGTGTTGCACCCGAGCGAGGAGGGTCGCTGCCCCAGCACGGGGGAGGCACAGAGAACCGCCGGTGACCGGCCAGCTGAGCTCTGAGAGTCTGGGCGGCATCTTCCTGGCGCTCAGTCGGGAGGCGCTATGGACACGTGGGGCCCAGGAGAGACACTTCTACACCGGGAATTTTGCGAGAAAGAAGGAAGACAATAATGCCAAGCCGCCTGGGTCCTTCCACTCGGCACTACCCGCCTCGCCCAAGAGAACGGCTCTGGCCTTGGGTCCCGGGCATTTGCCGCAGCCGCCGTCCCCCATCCCAGGGACTCTGCCAGGACGATGTGCCACCCACCCCCGGCCCTCATCACTCACCCCCGAGTGGCTACGCAGGCCTCCTTTCAGGGCCCCTGGGCCGGCTCCAGAAAGCTCGACAACATGACAGCGGGCACAGGGGATCGCCTGGCGGTCACACGTCTTAGTACCGTCCTTGGTCAGGTCTGACCTTGCCCCCAGCAGGCCGGGCTTGCTCACCCCAGCCCCCAGCCACCGGCCTCAGCCGCCGCTCTCGAGGCTGCTGGGGCCCGGCCTCACTGCCGCGCTGATCCGTAGCCATCCGGGCGGCGAGGCGAGAGCAGGGCAGGTGCAGCCGGCGGCCTCCTTCCCGAGGAGGGGGCGGTGGTGGAGGGAAATCCGAGGATTGGCAGGTGGGGGCGTGGGTCACGTGACCGCGGATCGATGGGGCCAAGGCTCTCGACCCCCCGTGTAGCCCGGGGACATGCATGGGACGGCACAATCAGCCGTGAGCAGAGGCAGGGCAGGTGACGGGGTGTGTGGGGAGGAACCGGGGAACGACCCCCATGACCATCGGGGCGGGGCACTGGCCGCTGAGCCCGCGGCACCCGCCAAGCAGAGAGGGCGGCACCGGGCTCCGGCTCTCACGGCCTCACGGGAGCAGAAATGCCCAGTGGCACCTAACGGCTGCCAGTGGCCAAGCTTGAAAAATTAAAACAAAATCGAACTGGAAGTCAGTCTGTAGGCCAAAGGGAACACACCTGCCCAAAGCTGCCGGAGGACCCCTCGTCAAGATCCTTCCGAGGAGACGCTGCCGTGGCCTCACCGTGTGGTGGCCTGGGAGGCCTGCTGGGACCACCGTCTGCCCCAGGGGTTCTGGGGAGGACCAGCCAGAGGGGCCCCCCTGCCGGCCCCAGGCTGCCGGGACCTGAGACCGTCCTCCCGCTCTGACTTCTCCCGCAGGCTCACGGGAGCCCCCTGCGGGCCCAGAGACTCCTTCAGACTTCACAGGAGCCCCGTGTGCCCCCACATCCAAGCCCGCAGACAGGGAGTGCCGGACGTCTCGGGGCCCCTCCCTGCCTCCTGCTTCTGCGCTGAGGGGCCAGGCAGCCTCAGAGTGACCACGATGTGGTCAGAGCGCTCTGTCTGCCGGGGTGGAGGGGGTGGGCTGGTGCCGAGGACCGGCAGCTGGCCCCGGGGGTGGGGTGCCCGCTGTGTCTCCCCCTGCGCAGATCTGTTCAGCGCCCCCGCCCGCCCCCAGACCATGAGCCAGGACGGAAGTCCGTCCTCACCGCGCACGTCCACGAACACCCACGTCCACAGGCAGAGACGTGGAGGAAGTGGGAGAGGGTCCCTGCCTTCAAAGGGGGAAGAGGAGGGATGTGGGCTCACGGCTGCTGAAGCCTTTCCCTGTTTGAGCACAGCACACGCTTGGCACCGAGGGTGACAACCCGATAGGGGGTCTTCAGATCAGAGGGGGGAATGTCTGAACTTGACCTGAAGGGTTTCCTAAGAGGAGTGGGCTCTCTAGGCAGAGGGTCTGTGTGAACAGAAGCATGGAAGTGGGAAAAACCCGTACTGTCTTTGGGAAACAGGGAGATAGGAGCATAATGTATGAGAAACGGAGGCGGAGGTAGGAAGGCGAGGGGAGGGGAGAAGCAGGAAAGGAGGGAGGGCAGGGAGGGAAGGGGAAGCAGGGAGGGGTGGGGAGGGGAGAAGAAAGAAAGAGGGAAGAGGAGGCAAGGAAAGGAGAGGAGGGGAGGAAAGGGTAAGGGAGGGGAGAGGAGTGAAGGGGAGGGTGGGGCAGGGAAGGGAGGAGAGGAGAGGGGAGAAGAAGGAGGGGAGAGGCAGGAGGGAGGGGAGCAGAGGTTGACCCTTCTGCCTAGGGAACCCTGGGCCTTGGGGCGTCTCCTCTGAAAACAGGAATGTGTTTCCTGCTAACCCCACCCCCACCACCCCAAATCCACTCCTGCCCTAGAGTGGAGAGGTGAGGGGAGGGCTGGGGTATGGAGGGCGTGGGGGAAGCTTCCTCAGAAGCCCTCCCTGTGGGCTGCTCCCGCCCAGGGCACTGGGGAGTGGGTGGGGAGCCCCCTGGCCCAGGGGCCGTGCTGCCCAGTGAGGACTGGTCCGCGCCCACCTGCCGTCCTCGCCTCGGTTGCTGTTTCTGAAGCAGGGGTGCGTGACTTCCGTCCCAAGGCCTGGGCAAGGACGCGGTGAGCGCGCGCTGGGGGGCAGGACGCCAGGGTAAGGGTTCCGCGCCCCCGCAGCTGACATTTGCCGTGTTTGGGTACTTTTCCCTCCGGGGTGGCTCGCCTCCCCAGCAGGACGCCCTTGGGGCCTGGCACAGAGCAGGACAGAAAGGCAAAGGAAGCCAGCTCTCCTGGGGACCTCTCACGTCCCAGGAGGTCCCAGTGCCTTGATTTCGGATCCCGACACGGCCTGCTTCAGAGTCCCTTGTCAACGGCCGCTTGCACTTTTGTTCCTCGGATTTACTTCTGCTCAAACGTGACACGTGCCGCTGGTTTGTGTATCTTGTACAAAGTGTCTCCAATAAGCAGAAGCATTTTGAAGAGCTTCATTCAACGCATCGGGGACCAAATCGGCTTCTAAAATCCCGTCCCCTTAATAGATGTCTGGAAACGTCTCAGGACTTCCAGAAGGGAGTCTTCTCGGGGGAACCTTGACGTCGCACAGCGATCCAGAGCCGATCTCATCGCCGGGAGAGTCTAGCATCGGGGTGGGGGGGGGCGCGGCGGGTGTTGGCGGGGAGTGCGACCCTCAGTGGACGGGTGGCTCAGTCCCACCGCGGAGGCTTGCGGGTCTGTTTGTGATGGGGTCCAAGCCGCGTCCCCACCTGGGTCGCCCAGCGGAACAGGCACAGCGTGAGGGAGGTCTAGTGACGGAGCACCTGGTCCCCTCCAGGGGTGAAGGACAGGGCCGGACCCAGGCTTTGGGGCCCAAAGTGGGAAGCCTCGTTAACAAAGCGATACAAAATCATGAAAACAAAATGAATCGCCAAAGTTAATCTTACTTAGAATGAGAAAGTAAATCACATAAAATTGCAAGTGATAAAGACATTAAAGCATTTTTTAATTAAAAAAGAGAAAGATGGGGGGCACCTGGGTGGCTCAGTTGCTTAAGCGTCCGGCTCTTGATTTCGGCTCAGGTCACGATCTGAGGGTCGTGGGATCGAGCCCCGAGTCGGGCTCCGCGCTCAGTGTGGCGTCTGTTTGAGACTCTCTCTCCGTCTCCCTCTGTCCCCCCTTTGTAAAATGAATGAATAGATCTTTAAGAAACGAGAGGGAAGGATACCACAGGCATCACAAAATACATTAAAAAATTAACTTAAAAAATTTAACTGCTGACTCACCACATGACATGTTTACTCGTACGATTTGGGCTGACTTTTGATCTCCTCTTTCTATTTCAGCTACTTTAGTAAAATCGTCTCTGCAGAAAATAGCGATATTGTCCGCCTTCTTGCATTGTTCACCAAACTTTGTTTTTTGTTGGCTTAGTTTAGAAACGTTTCTTTTAGCTGCAGAGCCCCTGACAGGTAGCACCGTGCAGCCGCTCGTCCGGGAGGACGTCTCTGCGGAGCCCTTTCGTGTAGGAGCGCGAAGATTCCAGGGCGTTGGGAGCCTTCGTAGGCACTGGCTAACCTCTCTTGAGCTCTCTTGAATGTCCCGTGTCTTGTGAGGCCCATCTCGTCCCCATGGCTGTCCGTGTAGCACATCGGACCGGCGGGACACCAGTTAGACGCGCACAGAGGACGGGGCTGGACGTCTTCCGGCCCACGGGGCAGGGAGGTGGAGGGAGGCGCTGAAAGACCAGCCTGCCTTTCACTAGCGAATCGAGGGCCTGACCATGAGTCTCCAAGCGTATGAGGGCAATAAAGTGTATTCTTTTTTTTAGTTTTTTTTTTTTAAATTTTACTTATTTGAGAGGGAGCAGGAGCTTGGGGAGCAGTAGGCAGAGGGAGCGGGACAGACTCCCCGCGGAGCAGGGAGCCGGACGTGGGGCTCGATCCCAGGACCCTGGATCGCGACCCGAGCTGAAGGCAGACACTTCACCGACTGGGCCCCCCAGGTGCCCCCAGTAGAATGAATTCTGAAGATCGGTAGCCAACAAGCCCGACAGACTTAGGTCTGAATCTTTCCTACGACCCGGCAGCCGGTGAAGCCTTCACTGCAGTCCGCGCTGGAAACTAATAGAACGTTGTGCGTTAACTACCTGGAGTTCAGGTAGAAACTGGACACCATGCATAGCCGCCATGGGCCATGGAACCACCCCCTGAATCCTGGACACTAGAGATCCGTGCGTAGCCGCCGTGGGCCACGGAACCACCCCCTGAATCCAAACTAGATGTACTCCCAACTGAACTTTGCCTTGCCTGGTCCCCGGGCCGGTGCCAGCATCCAAGGCCTCCCGCCCTGAGGGGGAGCGAGCCCAGAGGAGGGGCTGGGCTTCGTGGTTGCTGTTCATATGGCTAACTTTGGCAAAGCACGCTAAGATACACAACCACGTGAGCACACTGTCGGAGCCTCGCCTCTTACGGTCGTGGGAAGAACCCACTCGAATGAGGGGCCCTGAAACTTGAGCCTCTTTCGCTTTATGGTAAATACACCTCTGATGTGGGACCCAGAAGGTCTGGGAAGGCTTCCTGGAGCAAGTGGCAGGTGAGCCAGGCCTAAGAGACTTTGGTCGACGAGGGTGGGCCCTCTGAGTACAGGAACAAAGGCCGGGGGTGAGTCAGGAGCAGTGAGGAGACGCAGCTGGTCTGTAGGGGCTCACAGAGCGGGGGAGGCTGGGAGGCCGGGGTGGGCCAGATCAAGGCGGCAATGAATGCTGTGCTGAAGGGCTGGGGACGGCGGGTGCTGTAGCCAGCTGGTGACTAACAGCGTCGTTTGGGATGGTTAGTCTGGCCGTGGGCCCCGGACAAAGAGGGAGACAGTGGGAGACATGGGGGCCTGGGTGCGGAGCGCTCGGGCCTGCGGAGAGCCCGGAGAGACCGAGCTGCGTGGGGAGGGCGGCCGGAGGCTCAGGCTCCAGGGCTGGGATGCGGGAGAGGCACATGGACGGTCAGGGACAACTCTGAGGCCGTGTGCTGGCCCTGGTTCATGGCTCGGATCCTGAACAGGCGTCACTTGAAGGAGAAGGCCCGATGCGAGCAAATACATGGAGGGCAGGCTGGGAGGCCGCCGAGCTGCGTCTCGGAGCCCCTGTCCCAGGAAGCAGCACGCGTGTCCCATGGAGCTCCAGCCAGGACGGACTCGGGGCTCCATGGGCCTGCGCTCCTGCAGCCAACACCCCGCTCTGCCGACAACACGGATGCGAGGGGACGTGCCTGAGTTCCGGGAACACCGCACGGCGCACAGCCGGCTCTCGGATGATTGCCACCTGTCATGATTTCCGTTTTTTCCAACTATTTGCAAATGTGGAAACCACGCTTGTCTCGTGGGCCCCACGAGAAAAAGGCAGCGGGCGATGGTCAGCCGGCATTCCCGCACCTGTGGGAGCCCAATGGGCACATCCCAGAGGGGCCAGGGCGGAGGGGGCTTCCCATGCAGCTGGACCCCTACCCTGTTCCGTACGACACTTTCCGGAACCGTCGCGCTGAGTCTCCAGGACTCAGGAAGGTTCCCAGCTGCTCGTTTGAGTGTCCCCCCACCCTTGAAGCGTATGCTGAAATCCTAACCCCCATGCGAGGGTGTGAGGTGGTGGGGCCCCTGCGTGGGGTCATTGCCCTGATAGGACCCCACAGAGCTGCCTTGTGGCTTCCGACATGTGAGGACGCAAGCGGTCTGCGCCCCGGAACAGGGCCCTCGCTGGCACCCTGACCTCACGTCCTCACCGCCTCCCCACGAGGCCCCATTCTGCAGACAAGCAAGCTGAGGTTGGGAAGGGTCGAGCTGTTGGCTGCAGGCCATCAGCATGGAGGGGGCTGGCCGTGTGGGGCAGCGCTGGGGCTGGGGAGGGTCTGTGCTGCAGAGCTCCGCGGTAGTGACCCTGCGGCTCCAGGAGCGGCCTCCCCGGAAATCCCCATGCAGATCCCAGTGCAAGACTGGTCCTCAGCCGTGAGGTCTGGCTAAACTGGGAAACTGGCTCTTGGCTTCTCCTGCAGCCCTCCCCAGGGGATGCTGCTGGTCCCAGCCAAGCCCACCGGCTAGATTCAGGAGCCCCGCACACGGGCTCTACAGGGCCAGCTGGGAGGGGCGGGGCGGGGGGAGGGGAAGGTTTTCGGCCCTCTAGATGAACCAGTTCAGGGCCCCTTCCCCTGCCTCGCCGCCTCGCTGTGGCCCTCCGGAGAAGAGCAGGTGAGGGGCAGGGGGAAGACTCTGGTCGCCCAGCACAGCAAGGTCATTCAACCTTCGCGGCTGCACACAGCGCCGGAGGGGCAGAGCCATTACTCTGGCTCTGGGGCTGCCCCTTCGGCCTGCTGCTCTCAGCACCTCCCTGCTCCCGCCTCGTTGGAGAGGACCCTGGTCAAGAAGCAGGTTCGAGTTCAGAGCGGCCCCGGGTGACCGCACACCGTGGGACTTTGAAGGGGCAGACCGTCCGTGCAGGGTTGTGACGAGGACGTTTTGACAGATGGTTCACCGTGACCCCATCTAAGGAGCACGGCCGAAGTGGGGGGTCTCAGCTTTCTTCCCAGAGGCACAGCAGGAGGCCGTCTCCCTGGCCACGTCTCTTGCCCCAGTTCTCATGCACCGACCCTCATCCCGCCTCTAACTCAGCACATGGCTTGGTTTACAAAAACGTCCAGTGATTTCTCATCCCTGATCTCGGAGGAGCAGCCTCCCGCCTGTCAAGTCTCTAGAATGTGTCCCTCCCCTCCGGAAGTCTGCCGAGGCATTGGGGTGACAAAGCTGGGGGTTCCTTGTCGTCTGTGTTCGGCACGGTGCCCTGCCCACAAGGACCGAGCCCTCCAAGACAGCCTGCTCCTTCTGCGGTCGAGGACACCAGGCCGGGCTCAGGGTCGCTCAGCGTCTCTAGGGCAGGCTGGCTCCTGCTTGCAGGGACACTCTTTTCCTCTGTCTCTAGGGATGGAAGCGGTAGCGCGGAGCCCTGCAACGGGGACCCCATTCCCGAGCACTTGCCGAACCCACAGCCAGCCCTGTGGGTTCCTGACCAGCGTCGTCGCCTCTGCAGCCCAGGCCCGCAGCTTGGAGCCGCACAGCCTCTGTGGCTGCCTGCCTTGGAGGGACCATTAATTTCAGGAGACTCATCAGTCTCGGGGACAGCCAAGCCCGACCCTTGCAGTTGTGAGTTACTATGGGGGAAGCAAGCCCGCGGGGCTCTCCCGAGCCCCTTGTACCTGCAGATGCGGCTCCCAGCCCTTGCTCTCCCTTTGGGTGGAGGGCAGTGTCCCCGGGGGACTCGTCATTTGTTCTGGGGACGCCGCCACCGAGGGCCAGGTGGAGGTTTGTGGGCCCAAGACAGGAGCATCTCATCCTTCTGCGGACAGCTCGGGGGACCGAGGCCTGGGGAGAGAAGCCATCAAAACAGAAATAAATGCAAGAGCCGGTACTTCCACTGCCCGCTTACGGCTGGGCCGGTACTGCGGGCCTCTGGCCTCGTTCTTCCTCAGATCCGGGAGGTGCGTGGGGACGGGGCTGCCCGTGTCAAAGATACAGAGGCTGAAGTTCTGCCGCTCGTCCGGTGTCGCGCGGCGGGCCACGGCTGGAGCCTGGACACTGTGTCCCAGGACATGAACTCCAGCATGCCCAGCCCTCCGGACGAGCGAGCATTCTGCAAGTGGCGGCTTTCTGATTTCACCTGGGCGGGCGCTGGGGCGGCACGCGTGCCTGTCGTGGAAGGAGCTTCCTGCTGAGGCTTCTGGGTTGTATTTGGGGGAGCGAGCGGGCGCAGGGAGCGGGCACGGGTTCAGGGAATCCTGTGCCGGAGGCAGCTGTGAGGGCTTTCACGGGCTGGGAAGGGCGGCTGGACAGAGTTGGCCACATGCCCTCCCCAGACTGCATTTCATTGTTTGAAGAGGGTTCATTCTTTCCATTTAAAAACGCTGCTATGGGACGCCTGGGTGGCTCAGTTGGTTGCGGCTGCCTTCGGCTCAGGTCATGATCCCAGCGTCCAGGGATCGAGTCCCACATCGGGCTCCTTGCTCAGCAGGGAGCCTGCTTCTCCCTCTGCCTGCCACTCTGTCTGCCTTGTGCTCACTATCTCGCTCTCTCTTTCTCTCTCTGACAAATAAATAAATTAAAAAAAAAAAAATAAATAAAAATAAAAACGCTGCTAGAGGCTCCTTGCCCCTGGTTTAGCAAAATGTAGGTCAGTCGTTACACTGGGGCACAAATGGAATTGCCATCAAATTAGAAACATTAGCTCTGTTTCCTAGAAATGTCTCTGGCCACCAGTCTGGAGGAGGGCAAGCAAAGGGCAGCGTGGGGCCCCTCCTAGATCCAGGGAGGGGCGGAACCCAGGAGCCAGGCCCCGCCCCTTCTGCTCCCGTAGCCCCGCCCACGAGGCCCATCTTTCCTGCCACCATCACAGCTCCCAGCCTGGGCATCTGGCTGCTGGCCGACTGTGCGTCTGGGCCTTCGGTGTCGCGGTCAGATTTCACCATTCCTCCAGTCTGGCCGTTCCCACGCCCACCCCTCTCCCGTCCCTCCAGACAGAGGAACCCATGTTCCCCAGCACCGCAGCGGGTCCCATGCCCAGGTCCCGCTGCAGTCCCCAAATCCCACAGCATCCCATGCCTGACTGGGAAAGCACGGAGCTTGGTAACCATGGCAACCGCAGGGTTCCTGCTTCCCCAGCGCCATGAGTGGAAACCCTTTTCCAAAATACAAATTGCACACAGGTATCAGCAGCTGCCGCTCTCCTCGTGCACAGAACATTCTCTTGTAAGGTGGGGAATACTTTTACATAACGAATGGGCCTTTCTCATTCCCGTTCCTGGGTGTGTGACCTTCACCTCGTTCATCCTAAGCACCGGTCTGCCTGGGAGGAGACTAGAATGCTACAGGAAGCACGCAGCAAGAAAGGCCATACTAATATCCAGGTCCTGACAATCAAAAATATGATTATGCACCAGAATAATAGCCTTGCAACTTGGGCTATTTTCTTGAGAAGAAATTTTCCAAATTCCCTTATTTCCTTTTTTATTCAGCATATCACAAACCGACTTGGAGGTGTTGGATCATAAATCTCTCCCACGGAGCTTCGCCCGGGTCCTTACTGAGATACTTGCTGCATTCAACAAGGTAGTGTTGGCCCAGAAAAAGGAAAAACAAGGCAGGATGAAAACGGCAGAGGGTGGTGAGAGAGAGAAAGGGTAGTGAGATGCACGTCTCCCCATTTTTCTTCTAGCCGAGGGCTGGGGGAGCAAAGTGCTTCAGACCCACCGAAGGGACAGTGAGCTCTGGGGTCCTCGCCCCTTAGGGATGAGAGAGCTTTGCTGGAGACTGTGTGGCAGACCTGGGGCGGCAGGGATCAGACAATCACACAGTGATAACTGGTAACTAAGCAAACAGTGATAATTACCCACGGGTCATAGACGAAATCACAATGCAACTGAGAGAGTGCTTGAACTTGTGTTTGCAGCTGAGGCAGTGCTAGAGGGCGGGGGTGGCTCTCAGTGCCTCCGTGAGGAAGAGGCAGGTCCAGCATCAGCCATGTGTGCTGCCAACAGAACCAACCAGAAAAAGAAAGGCAAGTTAAGCCCAAAGAAAACCAAAGGGAAAGAAGAGTAAAAGTGAGGGTAGAAATCAATTTGATCGAAAGTAAACACACAACAAAGGTGAGAGTTAGATTTTTGAAAGTATCGATGAAACCTTTGAACTAGTGGAGAAAAGAAAAGAACAGAAATGTAGGTCACCAACATCGGCAATGAAAAGACCCCATTACTCCAGATTCTTGGACATTAAAAACGGTCAGGGAGCAGCACCGACAACTTGATGGGGCAAGTTGGACCATTTAGATGGAATGCACACATTTCTTTAAAAGCACCGCTCCCCAGAAGCAGTGGCCTCTGCGATCCAGAGAGGGGAGGCTTTGCCCTCCGAGGCTCCTGGCTTCCTCTTGTAGCTTGTGAGCCAGGCCCCTGGGGGAGACACGAGGGCGTGGGTTCTGTAGGGGGAGAGCAGGTGAGAAGCCATGTCAGTCACAGAACCAAAAGCAAACCCTGAGGCACATAGTCCGCAGTCCATGCCAAGGAGCGCCACGGGGCGCACAGAGCAGCAGACCAGCGACCTTGCTCCAGAGACCAGGGGGTAGGTGCTGCCAGCGTACCCCGAGGCACCTTCCCCTGGGACCCGGGCACGCCTCCCGTGTACACAACGTGTTTTCCCTCGGATTGCCTCATGGTGCTGTAATAAATCACTGGGTCCGATAAAATTCAAACCATATGTAACGTTCAGAAAAAGATGACTTAAATCACAGGTTAAAATAAAGACACTGCGTTTTCTCTGCACGTCAGCATCCCTGCGTGAATGATTGTCCATTTTGTTGTCTGGTTCCCAAGGGGACGACGGAAGCCTCCAAGTATGATTTTCAGAAAGTTGGGATCTCAACTCTCATGAAAACACGTGACGTGAACAGTGAGTTATTTAATCCACGAATGACGGACCATCGCAATGGAAATCCAGCTCTAAGAGAGGTGGAAAGGGGAGTCATTTTTCAAGAAAGCCCACTTGAGAGAGACGAGAACTTCTCGGTGTTCTACAGAGCAACAGAACTGTCACCGTGGGGCGGTCTTTGCTGCCGGACGAAGTTCCCTGCCCTGCCGTCGGGAAGAAATAATCTGGATTATTACCGGTTTCCTGCCAAGGCCTCCCAGCCTACAATGCGGAAGGAGAATGGCGAAGGGTTGTATTTTGGGCAGCTTATTCAAGCCTCAGTGGAACGGTCTCGCCCTGAGGTACAAACGCAAGAGAAACCACGAAGTCTGCGTAGGTGTCGCTCGTGTTTTTGCGCCTCAACCTCCCCTGATCGGCCGAAAGCACACGACAATGGGACTGCAAACAGAATGGCCCATTCGGCTTCGGAATCTGTTAGCCAAGTCGATACAGAATCCCAGGGGAACAGAGGATGTCCCAGCACCCTCTGATTTCCATTAGACTGTCGAGGTCACAGAGTTCTTCCGTCCTATGGACAGGATGCTCCCGCAGCCCCGTGTGCAGCCAGGCCACAGGGCTGGGGGCCCCAGGACAGAAGGGGACTGTGAGGGAGAGCAGGCTTCGCAGAATATCCAGCTGGTCTCCCCCCCCCATTTCTAATCTGTCCTGGACCCAGCTGTGGTCTTGTGCATGATCAGTGCTCAGCACGGACCGCGTGACTCAACCGTCTGTGTCCTGTTCTGAGGAGAGAGCCTGTTATCACCCTTGGATGTCACTGCAATGTCACGACGCTGTGAACGTTTCCTAGCACTGACTCTGAACGCCCGTGCTTCCCCCAGCCTGAACCGGAAATTTCAGGGGCAGGCATGGAGCGCTCGTGCAGAGGAAACAGCAAACCGGATGGTCCCTCTTCCCCAGGAGACTTCAGGAAGGGGACGAGGAGGCTGAGCGTGTCTGGGGACAGGCTCTTGGGTCCCAGCCTATGTTCACCCCAGGCTCGGGGTCTCAGCAGAGGGGCTCTCAGAGCGCACGGGTACACATCAGGGACTCCCGAACACAGACCTAGGAGCTCACTTCTGGGGGTGACTGGGAGAAGAGGCAGGACCCTTCCGTGAGCCCACCTGTAGCCGGCACATGCAGGACAAGTGGCACAGAGGGGGCAGGACGACAAGCCTGCAGCCGAGCTCCCATTCCCGCCGTCTACGCACCCAGACATGCCACGTGTCCCCGGACATGAACAGGACAGGGACGAAGGTCCAGAGTTGGGAGTCCGTGGACGGACTCCTGGAAACAGGCAGAGAGCCAGCAGCCATCCTTCGGGGGTCGTGGTGCACCGCCAGGGACGTCTGCCGGGGAGGCGGGAGCACACCTTCACCTCAGGGATCAAGGAACCGGCCACCGGCATCGTCCCTGGGGGCTGGGAAGTGGGACACAAACGCTGAACCTCAAAGCAGATGTTTTAAAGTCAAAGGATGCTGTGGATTTACTTCCATCTGTTAGATCAGTGTCCAAAAAAGACATTTTTTTCTTGAAAACTTCTTTTTCATTCCTTCATTTATTCAGCTGTAATTAGCATAGTTGAATTAGTGTGAAGCATGTGCTGTAATGATTTAGCAATTCTTTACCTAACAACGTGTTAAAATGACATCTATTCAGTTTACTTTTCTCGGTAATTATGCTTAGATTTCCCATGAAAACCTCAAGAGACTTCGAAGTCAGTGCCCCTCCCAGAGCAGTCCTCTTCTTTAGAAAAAAACATTCTGTAACAAGGATAATATCCACGTACCGAGTGTCGGTAAACTCAGGCAGAATAAAAATTTTAATGCTGATTGATTTCGAAGATAAGCGTGAAAGAGCGCAAAGGGGGAGCCGTGGTACAGGTAACCAGTCCGGGGCCTCCTGCTCCCGCGGTGGGAGCCTCTGCAGGACACAGCGTCTGCCCCAAGAAGCAGAAGCGCGTTTCCTCTACACGTCAAGGTTACCGTGTTTGTTTTGTTTTTGTAACATTAAGGAAGAAGCTGAAATTTAAAAGTCTGGGGAAACGTGTAGGAAATGATGTATTGCACAAAACAGAGGTAAATTTTTTGAAGATTTTACTTATTTATTTTTGAAAGAGAGAGAGATTGAGAGAGCACAAGCAGGGGAGAGGCCGGCAGAGGGAGAGGCAGAGAGCTTCTCCCCGCTGAGCAGAGAGCCCGATGCGGGGCTCGATCCCAGGACGCTGAGACCATGACCTGAGCCGAAGGGAAAGTATTAACCCGCTGAGCCCCCCAGGCGCCCCCAGAAGTAAATTTTAAACAGCATCTGCTATGGACACTCAAGAAAACTCAATCAACCACGAGCCCTGTGAGTAAAATATGAAAAATAAATTGGGGAGAAATCTTGCTCCTTTAAAAATGGCAAATTGAATCTTCGTTTCCTTCGCTTTGCTCTGAACATCGCAATGGCCAGACACGACGCAGACTCCACACGTGGCGGCGCTGGAAAGCGTGTCCGGGTATCCTCCGTGGGGCCGAGGCTTGGAAGCGGTGCTGGGAGCCGTGAAGCAGGGAGAGCCTCTTGGCAAGCCACGCCTGAGCGCTCAAGCCTGGTGTGGGAGGTTGACCCCGACCGACCGGGAGCGGGTGTCACTGCCCCCAGCAGAGCGGCAGGAGCCGGGGCTCAGAGCACCGCACCCCACAGCAGGGATGGGAGCACTCGGCTGTGGGGAGCGAGAGAAACACCCAGGATAGGCGCCGGGCCAGCTCGCCGTTAGCGGCAGTCCCCGTGCACGGCCGCCTCCGAAACGCAGGACGGCATTTTCTCGGGGAGACGGCTCACTCAGCGCGAGGCCAGGGCAGGGGGACAGCGGGGACACTTGGGGCCACCAGAGTGAATGTGGGTGGAGAGGAAAACTCCCACAAACAATGATATTCTTTTTTTTTTTAAGATTTTATTTATTTATTTGACAGACAGAGATCGCAAGTAGGCAGAGAGGCAGGCAGAGAGAGAGGAGGAAGCAGGCTCCCCGCTGAGCAGAGAGCCTGATGCGGGGCTCGATCCCAGGACCCTGAGATCATGACCTGAGCCGAAGGCAGAGGCTTTAACCCACTGAGCCACCCAGGCACCCAACAACCATATTCTAATCTTTTTTTTTTTTTTTTTGCCTTCATTGGAGGTGTTTACTTGTTTCCCTCTAAAACTTCCTACCCCAGACACGCTCACAAGACCTCGAGAGCATTGGGCATCAGAGAGCCAACAAAGGGAGTTCAAGGTCTCTACCCTGAGCCCCGCACGGAGCTTCTGCTAAACCAGGAGGTCTCCCCAAATCCTGCTGGAGTGGCTACAATTGGGGACTTGCTTCCCGTCTTACCCTGATGGGGCGGGGGGGGAAGGGGGAGGGTTAATCTGCGTCAGTCTCCAGCCCCGAACATCCCTGCCCTGCGATCCCTTCGCATCCCGGCACCAAGTGGACTCTGCTCTCGGAACCCCTCTGCTCCTACAGAAGCTGGCTCAGGGGCCAAGCCGGGGCAGCTGTGGAAGGACCCCATCAGCCACCAACCCAGATGCACCAGCAACTCCATCCCACGTCCCAATACCACGAGCAGTTAGAAGGAATGGTCTTTAAGTTAAAAGGAAAAAAAGGCAGTGAGGGGACAGGAGGAAGAATTAAATTTGAGTGGGTATCCTCAGGAAGACTGAGTTTATGAACTGGAAGTACCACTTCATGACATAAGAGCAAAGCTACTCTGACCCAAGGACAGTATGAGAAGCGGGGAAAGTCTTTGAAGTTCAAAGGACGCTAGATAAACCAGAAGGGTTAACAGAGGCGGTGAGGAACCGGGCCAACCTGGCTGGAAACCAGATTACCAATGAAAAAGACCCCTGGAGCGGCCTTGGGGGTGGGGGGTCACGGGTGCGGAACAAGGCATCACCTGCAGGACCTCCCGAGGCCTGGAGATCAGAGCCCCGAAGTCAGTATCCACACAATAAAACCATGAAGGTAGATCCAAGAGGATGTGGAAAGGAAAAAAGTAGGAAAAAATTTCTCAGAGCTGAAGAAAGGCTTGAACTTTGGGATCAGGAGTGTGCCCACGAGAGAGTAAATCTTAAAAGTCCTCATCACGAGAAAAAAAGTCTGCCTCTGTGTCTGGTGACTCATTCGGCAAGTAGTGGCGACCGCTTTGCTATAGACAGACACCGGGCCTCCGTGTTATACACTCAATAAAAATGTTCTCTTACTTTTAAAAAAAGTGTCCAAATCAAGGAAAAAAATACGGGAAAAAAACCACACTCATTAATAATCTTCTGGTAATTCTTAAATGTTAGGAACAAAGGTTAACTCCTATAAAACTTCCGGACCAGAAATTAGCATATTTGTTGCCAACAATGGAAAGAAAAATGAGATGTCTCACTTCTTTGTTTTTTTAAGTAGACTCCATGCCCGGCGTGGAGCCTATCATGGGGCTTGAACTTACCGCCCTGACCTCAAGACCTGAGCTGAGATCAGGAGTTGGGCGCTTAACTGAGCCACCGAGGCGCCCCTGGGTGCCTCATTTCTAACATTAAGTGCTAAAACGTCAGACAGTAATCAAGCAATATCTTCAAAGTTCTGAGAAAGGATCCCCTTGAACCTAGAAATCTGCGTTCAGCAAAACAACAGTCTGGGAAAAGCAAAAGAGAGTTATTTTGAGACATTCAGGAAACTTCAGTTGGTGCTCAGAGGAAATAAAGCCTCGGAGAAATAAAGCTCTGCCACGTGCGTTGTCGGGACACGCCGATGGTCTCCACGTGGACCCAGATCGGCCAGTCCCGGGCAAAATCCCGGCAGGTGTATTTCCGTGGAGACTGACAAGCGGATTCCAACATTTATGCAGGAAAAGAACCAGAAATATCCAAGACAATCTTGAAAACACGTTAGGAGAACTTACACCCGCAGATTTCAAGACTTACGCTACAGCTGGAACGGAGAAAACGGTGTTGGTATAAAGAAAAGACGAGGGCTTTTCTTCGACAGCAGGCTAGAGGAGCGCCGATGTGGACTGTCCCGGCAATTGCCTGCTGTGTAGTGAACCGCCCCGGTCTTGGCTTAAAACAGTAACCGCCATTTATTTTGTTCACGCAGATGGGGGTTACGTGGGCGCAACTAACAGCTACGGTTCAGGGGCTCTCAGTGGCCGAAGGCAGGCGGTGGCTGGGGCTGGGGTCCACGGGAAGCCGTCCTCACACACACGCGGGGCGCCGCAGCTGGGGAGGACTTGCTGACGGGGCAGGACCCCCAGGGTCTCCCGCATCCTCCCCAGGGCACCGTCTCCCTGAAACCTGAAAGAGGCTGTATTTTCTGGCCACAATGCAATGAAGCTAAAAATTAATACATTTTTTAAAATAAAAAAAATTTCTAACTATGTAATAATTTTCGAGAAATCACATGTCCAGACAACCTTTAAATCAAAATAAAAACGAGAGACTATGTAAAAATCAATAGCGATGAGGAAAATGATCTATAAAATCCACGAACCATAACACATTTCTCCATGCATGCAGCAAAAAATCATATTCGAAAAATCCAGAGCTTTAAAAATTATCGTTATGTTTCACAAGAAAGACTGGAAATGAATGTATCAGACTGTCATCTTGTGAAGCTAAAAAAAGATCAACAAAAACTAAATAAAGAGAACAAGGTAAGATAAAGGTGAAATCAGGCCTGTAAAACCCATCATTTTTATGATGAAAGATTAGAAATATTCCCTCTGAAATAAGGAACAAGACAAGGACGCCCACTGTCACCCCCACAGTTGGCCATTTTGCTCACGATAAATTCGACAGGAAGAGGAAAAGCGATAATATGCAAAGAAAGACACTGTTCCTGGCAGACGCTGGTTTTCTTTTTTTTTTTTTAAAGACTTTATTTATTATTTTAGAAAGAGAGAGAGAGAGCGGGGGGGGGGGGGACCAGAGAGAAAGAGCGACAAGAGGACTCTGAGCTGAGCCCAGAGCCCGACGAGGGGCGCGATCCCACGACCCTGAGATCATGACCTGAGCTGAAATCAAGAGTCGGCCGCTTCACCGACTGAGCCACCTGGGCGCCCTAACACTGAGTTTCTGAATAGAAGTCAAACGAACTATTGACAGAGCTCGGGAAGTTGGTGGGGTTTAAAATTCACATATAAAAAGTCCCTGTCGTTCATATATACAGAAGATGCAAACAGGAACGAGATTCGCAAACCACAGAGAACCAGGACTAGACAGACAGACAACAGGAGCCACAGGAAGAGAAGAGTGACGAGGGCATTGAAATTTAAAACATCTCAACAAGAATAAATAAGATTCTTCGAACAAATTAATAGACAAACCTCAAACTGGGGGGAAATTTTCCGAAGCACGAGGCCAGGGAAGTGATGATTCCTAGAACAGGACGAAGTCCAGACAACAAACAAGGACGAGACCCAAGACCCACAGGAAATAGAGCCAGTGCGGTGTACAGACACCTGTTCCCACAGTAAGAACACAGAAACGGGGCACAGGGCTTAGTTAAAATATGTAATTGACTCTGTTTTGTTTATTTTTGAAAAAAGGTAACAAACACGGCAAAACGTAAATACTGGCTAAAGCTGGGTAGTACAGACACTCGCTGTAGTCTCTCTCTCATTTGCAGATGGTTAGCTATTTCAAATAAAATATCGGCAGGGAGAAATAGATAATAATGACTTAAAAAGGTAAAATAGCGCGTGATGAGGGTAATTCATTGGGAAGCAAGAGGAGTCACACAGTTGATCCGCAGTATCAATAATTTTTAAATACCAGCAAAATGGAGAAATTTGTGGAAGTTCTAACCAAGAGAAAACACAGCTAAGTAATGTATACAATAAGAAATTAGCATATAGGGGCATATGGGTGGCTCAGTGGGTTAAAGCCTCTGCCTTCGGCTCAGGTCATGATCTCGGGGTCCTGGGATCCAGCCCTGCATCGGGCTCTCTGCTCAGCAGGGAGCCTGCTTCCCCCTCTCTCTCTGCCTGCCTCTCTGCCTACTTCTGATCTCTGTCTGTCAAATAAATAAATTAAATATTTTTTAAAAAAAGAAAGAAATTAGCAAATCTCAACCAAGAATGACACACAAAGTAAGAGAATGTCATATATACTTTTGTGTCACTGGAGTTCACTATGTACGTAATGTGAACAATTTCTCAAAAAAATAATAAATTTCCCAAATTGCTGTAAGAAGAGGTAGAAAATCTGAAAACATTCTCATCTATTCAAAAATTGAACAGTGTTGTTCATCACCCGTTTCCCCCCAAAATAACCCCGGTCACGGGCTGAGTTCAAAACCCTTCTAAACGGGGCGCCTGGGGGGCTCAGTGGGTTCAGCCTCTGCCTTCGGCTCAGGTCATGATCTCGGGGTCCTGGGATCGAGCCCCACATCGGGCTCTCTGCTCAGCGGGGAGCCTGCTTCCTCCTCTCCCTCTGCTGCTCCCCTGCCTGTGCTCTTTCTCTCTCACAAATAAATAAAATTAAAAACTTAAGGAATAGATAATTCGTCTTCCTTGAGGCACTAAAGAGCACAGAATCACATAGAAATCCCCCCAGTGTGTGCTTAGAAATCAGCACAACCTGGATACAAACAAATGTAAAAGCGAGCACCCAGGAAGGGTCAGCAGATCCCATCTTACTTCGTAATGGTTGTAATCGCCCCAGATAAAACATTCACATTCAGATCCAGCCGTGCATTAACAGGGAATACGGCAAGTAGGATTTGTCCCAGGAAATAGACTTGGAGCAACGGGAAGATATCTGTTCGGAGACAAAGGAGAAGAACACAGGTTCACCTTGGGAAATCCGGAAATGCACGAGCATCCTAGAATTAATAAAAATAACTCATTTTGTCGCGTGTTTACTGTGTGTCGGGCCCTGTGTTAGCAGCCGTGTGCTTTCTCCCATCCCGACAACAACGTTTCGAGCCCCGTTCCTCATGCCCCGTTCTCCGTATGAGGTACTAAAGCTGAGAGACGGTCCCAGACTGGCCCTCTGTCCCGGCGGCGGGGAAAACGCCCGCAGCCTGGTCAGGTTTCTCCACCAGAACCCCGCGGCCACGTCGTCGTCGTCGGACTGGGCCCCTAACCCACTGCCCGCGTGGGTCTCCACCGGACCCCACCGTGGCCGTCTGGTCTCATTTCCTGCGTTTCCCCCAGTTCCCCGAGGAGCTGTGCCGCGTGCAGCCCGGCTTATAACTGGCAGGACCAAAACACAAGATGAGCTTTCTCCCCTGGTCCTGGCATCGGCGCCACCTTCTGCCACTGGAAGCAACTCAAGGACACCAGAGAGCCTAGTCGGAGGTACCACGATGACGTCAAGGTCCTCACTGCCTCAAGTCAAGGGCTCGGGACCCCAATGAGGACCCTGGATCCCACTTGCCTCCCTGAGCTTCAGGCTTTCTAATTCTGGATACAGGCTCCGGACTGAGAGACCTCGGAAATCCTCGCTTCTGATTCCGTATGAAGACAGAAGATCCAAGCCCAGGCTCCAGGGAGGGAGGGGTCCGCCGTCGTGCCCCCCCCTCCCCCGCCGGAGGACACGTGCGAGGTGGCGAGAGGGGAACGTGAGCGTGTCCATCGTGGCTGGGAACAAACGAAGTGCGTTCTTCGGAAAAGACCTCTCCTCCCTCCTCCCTGGCTGTCTGAACAGCGGGCTTAGGTCCGTTCACCCTTCAGACGCAGGAAATCGATCTGTGTAGCTTACAAAGGGGACGTGCACTAATTTGGGGGAAATACTATGAAAAGAAAGTGTCCCTTTTTGCCACAAGCCTAACATGCCAAGACAGCAGACATATGCTCCTTGCGGTTGGCTGGAGCCCCAGCCCGGGAGAAGCGGGGTACAGCCTTCGGCTTCCCAGTGATGCAGACAGACATTTACAAATGTCGTGTGGGTTCTGTCGCAGGGTAGTCGAAAGGGGGAAATCAGCGTTTCTTCCTGGGAGAGGCACTGCTGATGAGCAGACCCGGGGAGATGCCTGGGAGAGGCTGGCGTCCTTGCCAGGAGCATGGGAGCCTCCGGAAGGGAAACGGATGGAGACTCTAACCCCCTCCCCGTAAGATGCAATTAAACCTGCTTCAGTAGATCTCGGTTTCCCTAAATGATGCCCAGAGGGAGGAAGGAGGAACGAAGCCCCTGAAATAAAAGCCTCATGGGGACAAGGGCATTAGGCTTGGGGGAGGACTCTGCCCGGCGTTGGGTTCTCTGGAGAGAGGAATGGCTCCAAACCCTGACGTTCTGGGGGCCGGGGTCAGTCCCGGTCCGGTCATCCCAGAGGCCGGCTCCTGCCCCGGGGCATGGCCCACCTGTGGCGGGGGGCGTCTAGGAACTCCTGGCAGAGCACTGGGGAATGCTGGGAAAGTCCCCTGAAGGACACCGAGGGGAAGGGTTGCCACGGACACTGGCGTAGACGCGCTGTGTCCACCGGCTGCCCCCTTGGTCATAAATAAGCATCTTGGGGACTTCAGAATCACAAAAACACATGCCAAGGAGAGGGTCCCGGAGCTGGAGCTGGAGAAGTATCCACAGGACATGTGTCGCTTGGTGGCCCTGCCTACGCGTACAGGGAAGGAGGGTTGTGATGGCGGCCGCCAGGCTGCCCCCAGCTCTCAGGCCAGGGGCAGGTCCTCCCATCCAGGGGACCTCCGGGGCTCGCCATGACGGTCACACTGGACCCTGCTCGGCTGCCGGACACCAGCCCAGCTCACGCCAAGTCGACGCTCTCCACAAGCCTTCCCGGACGCTGTGTTCGGGCTTCCGGTCACATTCTGGGTCCGATGTGACCTTTCACATTCTAGAAAACATATCATTGCATTTTTTGTTGGAGCCGGTTCCTCCAGGGCCCTTCCTGGCACCGCCCAGTGGGTGCCCTGCCTCCCGGAAGTGAAGGTGCTTTTTCGAGGGGTTTCCTCCCGGAGAGGGATTTTACGAGGACCAGAAGGGCACCAAGGTCACCTCCAAGAACGGATCTTCTCGCGAAGGACAGGAAGCAGCCTTGCCCGGTCCCCCTCGCCTTGCCTCTTGGGGTCTCCACCGACGCTGCTGCTCCGACCTCGGGCTGCTGGTGCGCGGTGGTCCGCAGGCTGGGGGAGCCGGGCTCCGGAGCCCCAGGGCCCCGCCTCGGCCTGGCCAGCAGGGGAGCACCTCGCCACGTCTTTGTGCCATGTCCCCGCCCCGTCCCTGGCTCTGCCGCCGCCTCGTCCCATTGGGGCTGTTGGTTCCCTTTTAAGGAAACTTCTTTTCCTGCCGGCCAGATGGCGTGTTCTTGGCGAGCCCTTGGTCGGTTTGTCTCCGTTTCTCCAATCCTGGGCAAAGAAAGCAAACGGCCTTATGCCTTTCAGAGATGGGACGGGAGCGTCAGCACTGGCTTCTCCTTGCCCGTGTAACCGGCGGCCGCAGACCCAGGTGGTTTGGAATCCCAGAGGCGTGGGCTCCTACGGTTCCGGAGGTCGGAAGGGGGGAGCAGCACCGTGTTGGCAAGGCCCTTCCTTCTGGCGGCTGCAGGAGGAGCTCACTCTGGCCTCCGGGCCTCCTGACGCCGTCTCTGCTCCCGCGGTCCCTTCCTCCCCCACGGAGCCGCACCCCCCTGCCTGGTGCTCACAGGACAGCCGCTGCGGTTCCACGTGGCCCTCGGTCCGGAAACCCAGGCGCGCGGCTGCATCGGAAGATCCGTAACTCCTTCACCTTGCGAAGCTCCTTTTGCTCTGCACGATACCGTTCTCGGGTTCCAAAGCTTCCCTGTGGGTTTCTTGGGGGTGGGGTCATTCTTCACGCTCCTTCAGCCCCCTCTCCGGCCTCCAAAGTTCCGGTCTCTCCTCTATACCATCAGCCCGGAGTCCAAAGTCCCATCTGAGTTGTCTAAATTAGGCACTGGTGACCCTCTACATGTGCTCCGTCCTGGGCAAAATCCCTCTCTGCCTGCGGGGACCTGGAAAAAGAAGTTACTCGAAAAATACAGTGGAGGGACAGGCATAGTGTAACCGTTACGCACGTTCCCTCCAAAGGAGGAAAACATGAAAGAAAGGGGTCGTTGGTCCCAAGCAATTCCAAAATTCCACGGGGAAAACCCCGTTTCCCAGGCCTGGGAACGGTCTGCGGCTCGCCCGCTGCGCCCACCTGCCGCCACCCCCCGGGGCCGAGGCTGTTTCCTGAGAGTCGTCCTTCCGTGCTCCTGAAGGACGGGACAGGCTCACGGCGACTATCCCCACCAGCCTGTTTTCTGCATGCGGAGACAAGGCGGCGACGAGCCCCTCTCTCGGCGGACGTGTCGCCTCCCCTGTTGCCCGAGACGGTGCTGCTCCCCCGCCGCTGTGCTCTGGGAAGGTCTCCAGAGCTCAGGGACGCCTCCAGCTGCGATGGTCCGTGAGTCCCCTCCCCTCCCTGCCTCCCCCCGCCCCGGAAGGCGTCAGGGTCTCCATCACCTCTGCTCGCTGGCCCGCTAACTGCGCTCACGAAGAGTGAGGCCACCAGGAGCGGTCCCACGGGACCGTGTGGCGGGCGTGAGGCTGAGACGCCGCCCGCCGTCTCCGGCCCGAGAAAACGCGGCCCACTAGCCCACCTGCCCTCTGGGGCAGGCCCCGGCGGTTTCACAACGGCTGGGCCGCTGTTTACAGCTGCGGCCGGCGAGGGCGCGGGACCGCTCTGGCCTTTGTCCCGTGAGCGACGTCCCCGTGTCCAGCCCCACGGTAACAAGCGGCTTCCTCGGTCGCCTCGTCTTCTTACTCGCCGGGCTCTGGTCCTCGTCTCGACATTCACTGTGCGCCCACAAGGGATGGGCCAGACCTGGCCCCAGAGTGGCCGTGCCCCCCGGTCAGACTCGGACCTTCCCCCGAGGAGCCCACACGTGGCCACGGACTGACCTGTGTCCCCGCCAAGTTCAGTGGTTGAAGTCCCGAGAGCCAGGGTGATCGTATTCCGAGAGAGGGCTTTGAGGAGGCCAGAGGAGGTCACAAGGTCAGGGTCTTGCTCTGCTGAGATTGGTGACCTTATACGAAGAAGAGGAGAGCATGATCTCCCCCTCTTGGCGCGCACGCACGCTGAGGCAAGGTCACAGGGAGAAGGGGACCGTGTGCACACCAGGAAGAGACCCTGTGCCGGGCCTTCATCCGGGACTTCTAGCCTCCAGAACCATGGGAGGCAGACGGACATCCTGGTGCCTCAGCCACCCCTCGCAGCCTGAGACACACATAGGGATGAAAAAAAGAAACCCGTCAGTTCGGAAAGTGGGGACCTGAACACCCCCCAGACCTGGGGTAGGACACACACCGACACCCACGTCCTGTATCTGCGTGCCCTTCTTGCCGGTTCTCCCCAACGTCCCCCTGAGGTACTGGTTCCCCGGGCCTGTGTGTGGACTGTGGCTTTGGGCGGAACTTCTCCGTTGGGATCGGATCCGCTATCCCTCAGCCCTAAAACTGTGCTCTCCGCACACTCCGGGGAGTATGCCGGGTTCCCTGAGGGTCATTCACCACCCAGAATCCCTGACTCGGAGGCAGGGTCACCTCCAGCCTCCCCAGGAAGTGGCCGATGGGGCCCCCAGCGTGGGCAGACTCGTTGCCGCTGGAGGAGAGCTCCCCCCGCCCCCACCGAGCAGGCCTCCGGGAAGCCCCCCCACTCCCCGGGGACGGCAGCTAAGGTCTGTGTCGCAGTCTCTCCTGGGTGTCGTGTCCCCGCTCTGCAGCAGAGCTGGATGGCCCTGTGCCTGCCCGCTAATTAAGGTTAATGAGAGCTCTCCATCTGGAGGGCGGAAAGGCGAATCTGTTTTTTTGAGTCCACATCCTTGGCATTCCTCCCGGCCGGAAGGATCCAGAAAACACTGACAGTCTTCTTCTGAGGCCCGTTCCAAGGTTATAGAGCCCAATCCTGGCCCCAGACCAGACGGGGGGAGTCAGGAGGCAATTTCGCTGAGGTCTGACCTCTACTGGCTCTGCAGGAATCAGTAATAACTTAGGGCAGACCCTGCGCCTGGGATTTCTGAGTCTGTGCCCGCGAGGCCAGACTGAGTCCCACTGTGACAGTCTGGCACATTCGTCCTTCCCCGAGAGCCACCGACAACCATGACACATCAGCGCCACGAGGCCCGTGTGGCCCAGGCTCAGCTCGGCCGTTGCTCTGAGATCCGGAGCAAACACCTTCTCCCTCCTTCCAATCTCTTTGTCTGCAGGGGAATGTGTTTTCAAAGTATGGCTCACGGGACTCTCGGATCTCCATGGACGCCCAGAACGGAAACTACACGCCACACTCGGAATGACCTGCACGAGCCGGTCTCGACCTAGCAGGGCGCAGGGCACTAACCCCTCACCCCTGACACGCGCGTGTGCACGTACGGATATTGCAAAGTTCTTTTTATTTTATTTTATTGTAAGATGTATTTATTTATTTTAGAGAGTGACCATGAGCGGGAGGAGAGAGGGAGACACGTTCTCAAGCAGCCCGTGCCGAGCGGGGAGCCTGACTCACGGCTCCATCCCAGGACCCTGAGATCTCGCTCCGAGAGTCGGGTGCTTAACTGACTGAGCCCCCAGGCGCCCCAGAGCTGAAACTTTTTTAAAGGATCCAGTGGAAATTATACAACTGGGCAGTATGATTTACGTGGAAATTTGAACAGGCAGATTATCAGCTAATTGCACAGAGCGGAAGAGATTACTGGGCCGGCGGCCGCTTCGGAAGAAAGACTCAGACCACAGCATGCACAGGAAACAAATACAGAAATAAGATCAACAGACGAGTCAACTCCACCAGAAGGTCTACGTGCAGCTGGAGAGCCAGAAAGGGGAGAGTGAGAGAACGGGACAGGCGCATGTTTGAAGAGGGGAAGGGCCAAAGGTTTTCAAAAACTGATGGGACGGGAAGTGAGACTGAAGGAGGAAAAGGCAGAGAGAACCACACCCAGGCCCATCTGCAGGAAAGCAAAGATGAAGAGGAAGTCTTCAGGGCGGTCCGAGAAAAAGGCACATTCCCTTCAAAGAAGCCAACAGGTAAGGCCTCAGGGAATATTACTCCCAGGAGCCCTTCCTTCCCAAAAGTCACGCTGGAGAACCCGTGAGCTCCCAGGAAAACCCCAGCGGCCGGGCCAGGTGGGGACTGAGTGTGTCCAACGGGAAAACCGAGGCTAAAACAACAGACAAAGGCAATGGGCTCTCACCGTGGGAGAATGACGGAACCGACGGGAAGGTGGAGACTGGGGGGAAAGGCCGCAATTAGAGTGAGCTCCCTCGTTTCTTCATCTGGAATGGCTGGGGGTACAAAGATACCGAACGCTGACGATTCGAATTACAGAAATGTAAGCGCATCTAAAAGAACGAAGAAACCCTCAGAGGGCTAATTCTAGTGACTAAAACTGGGTGGGGGAAGAGAGAGAACTAGGAGAAGGAACCAGGGATAAAGAAACAATCACAAACGAAAGAAAATAAAAATCAGATGAACAAGTAAAATTAACAGATTTATCTCAACTCTCTGCTGCCAAGGTCAGAAAGGAGACCCCAAATCCAATAGAAAAATAGATAAAAGATGTAAACTGACCTTTCTCCTTCACGCAAAGGAAACACAAATGGATCTTGAGATGTTTAAGTTCCTTCACGAACAGAAATGAAACATGAACGTGCTCCCAGGAGTTACACAGGCACACGCCCTTGCCGGGTCCCAGCAATGACACCCTTGAGATCCGAGCGTCTCGCCGTCGGTGAGTTTTACTTTTCAAAAGGCTTTAAGCAAGTATTGAATCCTAAGTACTGACACGTAGCCCGAGATGTCTTAAGTGACGCGTGCCGACACCCGCCTCCTCCTCTGACCGGCGTCCGAGACATGAGGACGGAGCGACCGCCCCGATGCGATGAAACAAGCACAGCAGAGTGTCAGCCGTGGTAGAGCTGGGGGCCGACTCTGTCTGTCCACTCTGTAGTTTTCCCAGATTCAGGAAAAAATATCTCTGGTTCACCTTTCCCCCCCAAATTGGCAAAAACTGAAAAACGTGTGTTTTCAAGGTGGCCGGACCGTCGGAGACGCTGACGTAGGCACAGACTTGTGGAGAGAGTGATTCCGGTCCCCCAGGGAGGGCGGTTGTGCCCGACAGAACTCGTGTTTCGGTGTCGTCGACGTGTGCAGAGCAACACGAATTCCACCGCTGCCTGATAAACAAAAGAGGAGAAATCGCCTAAACGTCTCACCGACACAAGAACGGTAACGTGTGCTGGAACACACCCAGGCAAGAGATGTGAGACGGGTGCGAACAAGAAACAGGCAACCCTCGTCGTGTCGAGGGGCAGTCGTCTCCAAGGTCAATTATGTGAAAAGTAAGACGGGGACAGTTTCTGTGACAGACTCACAGTTGTGCAAATAACAGATAAAGATCTCTGTGCCCATCGGAAGGCGCCCGGACCGGGGCCTGTCTCCCCCCAGAGGAGCGGGGCTGGAGGAAGTTTTCACTGTTTCTCCTTGTGCTTTTTGAATTTTGAACTGTGTACAAGTATTATTTGTACAAAAATGCTAAATTTAGGCCTTGGGGCACCTGGGTGGCTCAGTCAGTTAAGTGTCTGCCTTCGGCTCAGGTCATGATCTCAGGGTCCTGGGATCAAGTCCCGCATCGGGATCTCTGCTCAGCAAGGAGCCTGCTTCTCCCTCTCCTTCTGCCCTGCCCCCTGCTCCTGTTCTGTCTCTGAAAGAGATAAAATCTTTTAAAAAAATTTAGTCCTCAAAAAACTAAAAATAGAATAACACAGACCCAGCCATTGGGCGTTAGGATTGAAGCAGGTCTCACAGACGTATTCACACACTCCAAGTCATGGTGGCACCATCTACAACAGCCAGGGGGTGGAGACCACCCACGTGTCCAGCCGTGGACGGACAGACAGACCAGACGTGGCGCACACATGCCCGGGAACACTACTCAGCCCGAACAGGAAGGAGCTCCTGACACCGGCTACAACCTGGACGGACCGGGGGGGTGGGGGGAACACTGCGCCCGGCGAAGTAAGCCGGTCACCGAGGGACAGATACTGCAGGGTTCCACTCGTATGAGGTCCCCAGAGGAGTCCAGTTCATAGAAACGGAAAGGAGGTGGTGGGCAGGGCCTGGCTGTTGAATGGGGACCAAGTTTCGGTTTGCAGGAGAACCAAGAGCTCGGGATGGCTGCTGGGGACGGCTGCCCGGCAGTATGGACGTCCTTAGGGCGGCTGAAGCGGGCACGCAGCAATGGGGACGGCGGCAAAGTTTACGTCATGCATGTTTTACAAAAATAAAATAAGACGCTATGGTTTGTAAAGGGAAGAAGGAAAGAATAAAGTGTCCGGGCCCTACCGCCATGCCTGGGGAGGAGCCCCCGGTTCTTCCTACGCCCAATCGAGGCTGGGCTGTGTGTCTTGGGAAGTAACCAGCCTCGGTCTGTCCTCTTGTTTCAGCAGCACAGGAGCCTGCGCTCTCACCGGGAGGCTCTTAGTGACGGTGACACCGGCCTCTCCCCTGCCCTCCTGGAGCAGCCCGACCCAGAGTGGGAGCCCCTCCAGTGGCCCTTATGACGTGCTGACCACTCCCACCGCAGGTCAGTGCCCCCTGGGGAGGGGTGGGAGAGGTCTGAGTGAGGGGACAGCGCGGTCACCAGTGGTCACGGATATGCCAGGACCGGCCCCCCCAAGGCTTGCCTCGGTGTCCTCCTGAGGGCCCAGCAGGGTAGGGGGCACGGAGCCCACCGGCCTCCCACCCGCGGAGGGAGAGGCCTGCGGAGCTGGTGGTGCCTCAGTCCCGTCCCATTGATAAGATGGGCCCATGGCTACCCGGGGACTGGCCCTGGGGCTGCCGTGAGGAGAAAAGGACAAACTGGACGTGAAGGGACAAACACAGCTCCAGTGCCGGGGAGATCTGGGGGGCCAGTGAGGACGGTCACGGGCGGGGGGAGAGCGGCAGCGGCCCTCGTCCTGCTGCAGGCGGCTCGCCGCTCCACGCAGAGCCCTCCCCCACCTGCCGGCCGGGGCCACGAGGGCCACACTGCTGCCGCCTCCCCAGCCCCGCAGACTGGCACCTGCATGCTGTCGCCGCCCTCTGCAGGGAGGCGCAGGCCGGGCCCATGGAGTCACCACATGGTCTTACGCCTGGGGCTGCGGGGCAAGCCTTGCCCGGTGGAGATGGGGTCCCGGCGGCTGCCCAAACCCGTCTTCCCCTCACACCTGTGCTTTCCAAACCCTGTGGCAGGGGTTCAGCAGACGCCCCCAGGGAGGCCCCGAGGTCCCCGTGGTGGGGAGGGGATGCGGGCCGTCATTCCCTAACTGCAGTGTCCCCACAGCCCGTCCCTACCTGCCGCTCCCAGTCCGGCTTCTGCTGTCTCCTGGATCTATTCCTGACGGAATCTTGTTAGCGCTCCGCTGTCAGGCTGGGGGCGGCTTGGCGGAGCTGAAAGCATCCTGATGCCGTCCTTCCTGAGGCTCTGGGGCAGGTGGAGGCCAAGTGCAGGAGCTCCATCCCTAGGAGGCCTCCACCTGCACCAGCCCCGCCCCCGCTGGCACCCCTCCCTCCACCCTCCCCCGTCCCCCCGAGGCACCGGCTGGGGTCCCACCTCAGGGCAGGGTCCCTCAGGAGAGGCTGGGCCCCACGCTGTCCCCCAGGGGCTTGTGTCCCCACCCCAGGCGGGGGTGTGGCCCTGCCTCCCCACCGCCTGGCTCTCTGCAGGGGTGGAAAATGGTACCAGCCAACCCCGAGCCAGAGGAGCCCACGCCCGAGGCCGTCTACGTGGATGTGGACAAGGGGCTGACCCTGGCCTGCTTCGTCTTCCTCTGCCTCTTCCTCGTGCTGATGATTGTTCGCTGTGCCAAGGTCATCATGGACCCTTACAGCGCCATCCCCACCTCCACCTGGGAGGAGCAGCACCTGGACGACTGAGGTGCGGGCCGCATGGGGGGCCTCCGCGTCCCCGGGCCACTGGCCGGCCAGCCTGTGGAGCCGGGATGGATTTGGCCATGGATGGAGGAGGTTCACCGGGGCCGTACCTGCTCCCTCCACTCTGGGCATCCCAGTCAGGGGCCGCGGGGACCCTGCGGTGGGCCGGCCTGGAGATGAGAGCCCTGGACCCGGAGTCAGGAGGCCGGTCCACACGGGGGAGTCCCTGTGGGATGATGGGGGGGTCTCCTTCCCCGGCTCCTGTGCACCATCAGGGACTGGATCCAGGGCAGACCCCCTCTGTCACACAACAGTGCTCTCGTGCTGAGGACACTGTCTGCCCTTAAATGCAGCACAAGCACGGCCCGCAGCTCCCGGCACAGATGTCCCCGAGCCCGAGCCTGGCCCGCCCGGCAGCAGGGCGTGTCCACGGACGGAAGGGGCCTTACCCAGCCCTCGCACAAGGCACAGGCCTGCTTCTCAGCTGCATTTTTTAAACTGAGACATAGAGGGGTCCGTCTTCCCCATCATAAATGAAAACGTGCATCTTGGGAATTTGGGAACATACAGAAAAGGAAGGAAAGGGAGAAAAGGACACAACCCCGCCTTCCGGAAGCGGCCGTTTTGATACATCTCCCCCAGGCTTTTCTTGCGCGTCTCTTTTTAAAGGCCACCTTTGTACCACGTGCGCGACGTGGCACCACTTGGTCGTAGGGCACGGACGCTCTCCGGTCCCATCACGTCCCGTCATCTCAGCGGGCGGGGAGGCTCCATCAGTGCCCCCTCGGCCGCAGGCTTCGGTGGAGTCAGTGACTTCCCCGCACACGACCTTCTTCCACGCGGTATGGTCTCGGACACACGCACGCTGCGGGGGGCAGCCCTGGACCAGGGGCCCTGGGGCTCCTCCTCGGTCACCCAAAGTCGGTGTGACCGTGAGCGAGTCCCGCCCCCTGTGCCGGCCTCTGTTCCCTCACGTCACCACGGGGTTGGGGGGGGCCGGGGGGAGAAGCCTTGCCCTCTTTGTTTTGTGCGAGGCTCCTGCGGCTGAAAGGACAGGAGGGGCCGGTGGGGGGCAAGGGACAGGTTGTTGAGAGTGACTGTTCTCGGGACCTCCCTCCTCCCCCATCACCTCTGTCTGTGACCTTGAGCAAGAACACGGCCCCCAGCTCCGGTCCCAGGTCCCAGGTCTCCGGCATGCCGCTGTACCGCCCCAAATAACTCACTCAGCCTCTCTGAGCCCCAGCTCCCTCTTCCATAGCATGAGGGAACCACGTCTACCTCACAAGGTTGTTAGGTTGTTGTGAGGACGGAAGGAAGGAGACATCGGTGTCCTTCCTTGACTCCACCCCCTGGGAGAAGCCAGGGTCTGAGCCCCTCCCCCATCCCAGCAGAGCCCGGAACCCCCGGACTTCCGTCAACCTCCCAGGACCCCTTCCAGGGCCAGCTCTCCCAGCCAGGACCCCTGGTCAGAGGGATACTCACAGCAACCTCTCCCAGCACCTGACCTCAAGGGATAGGGTGTCTGTCCCTTCGCGCCACTCTCATCTGTTGAACCACACACCGTACGAAGTCACGCCGGACCTCCTCCCTCCGAGGCATGACCTGCCCTCCCCATCAGGAGAGACCTGCCCCTGTGAAGAAGGGCCACGCTCCCTTCCCGCCCCTGCATCCCAGCCCTGGGTCCCACCCCAACCTGGGCACCGGGGCACCGGGTTTCCAAAGTGCTGTCACCACTCGGTGACCCTACAAGTGAGCAAGACCACAGCTGTTTAGGCACATTCCAGGGCCTGTGGGTCCAGCCGTCCCCACCGCACACGCAAGCACACACCCACTTTGTGGGAGGCACAAAGGGGCGGCTGGCAAGGGCAGCGAACCGTGATGTACTGGACTCTGGAGGAAGGAAGGATCTAGAGCAAGGACCCTGGGCATCGCCTCAGGCCCAGCAGCAGCCTTGGCGCTGCAGCCTACCTCAGAGACCCCCAGCACTGCTGTGAAAACCCGGTGGTGTGGCTTACCGTGGGCATCAGCAGCAGCTCGCGGTCCGTTAGTGACAGATCCCAAGAACGGGAGGGGAGATCTCTCCTGGAGATACTCTGGGGTTCTCAGGAGGGAAGGACATGCCCTGGGGTCACATCGGGAGTGGTGAGGAATTCGCTGCAAATCCAGGATCCTGGGCCCCATCCCGACCTCCAGGGTCCCGGTCTCTGGGGACGGCGCCCGGGCAAGCCGCTGGGAGAGCCACCAAGCGGCGGGTGAGTGCCCTGGAGTTTGAGAACCACGGCTCTGGGGGTCCCAGTCTCCCATTCATTCTTTTCCACACTTAGATTTGCTGATATTTCTCTGGACTTTTTTTTTTCTTTTTGGTGGCAAGGGGAAATAACACTTCAGAAAAGATGAAAAATAAAAAAAATCACGCCCCACCCGAGCCTCTAGCAGGACAGGGATTTCCACTGTGTACGCACGCACTCCCTCCTAATCCTTGTCCAAATGCAAGATATATTTTTTGTAAATGTCATCGGTTACATCACTGAGAGTCACAGTCCCCCCTGGCATCACGTCGTGAGCGTGTTTCTGCCACACCTGGCTGTGGGCATCCGAGTGCTCCAGGACGTGCCGTCCGGCGCGCTTGCAGTTCTCCACACTCCCAAGATTAAGACCCAGTGGCTTTCGTCCTCCCCATTACACGTGCACCACGAGACCAAAGAAGGATGGAGACAGATGGGACGGACGCTGGGAGCGGGCTCAGACGGTGGGGAGGAGACACTTAAACCCCAGCCCGTCGGCCTGAGACACACGTAGCATGGGGAGCTTCTGCGGCAGCTCTCCAGGGGCTCAGGATGGCGGGAGAAACTGTCCAGCAGAAGAAATAAACAGAATTTTTGAAGACTGGAAGCCGGCAGAGAAGTGGAAGGATTCAGCGAGAGAGGTCTGTGAGGTTGGCCACAGTCCAAGACTTAAGGGAAAAGATGACCAGAAAGTCCCGGCTGCAGAGAAAGGACGGAGGACATTCCAGACGGTGGTGTCTGGTGGCCACTCCGGGCTGTCGTCCGCACTGTGCTCGGCTCAGCCCCCCGGGTCCCTCCAGACCCTCAGGAGAGTCAGCTCCCCAGTCCCTTCCGCGGCAGTGGCATCTGGGGACAACAACGGCATCTGGACGCCGGGCCGTGGGAGGGAATGCAATCTGGAAAGGGACAGGTGGGCAGCCCACGCAGGCCAGCAGTCGAGGATGGCCCCCGAGAACGCCCCCAGAGAGGCCGGTGGGAGAAACAGGACATGCGCCTCACCGGCCTGGAGTATCAATTCCCACCGTCTCTTATTTTTTCCAACTAGTTGCTCAAATGTCGACCACGGTTTTGTCGAACTGAAAAGGCCCAGGTCTCCCTCGCCCATGACACGGTCCCCGAGCTCCAGGGGCCAGCTCCCGAGGAGGCTTCCAAACGCCAGCCGGAGAGAACTCCACGGCCGCTGTGTCCACGGCTGGGTCTCCTGTTGAAGAGCAGCCCGGCTGCCCGTGAAGGCCGACACGGTGCACGGACTCTGCGCGGGCTTCTCCGGCCCTGTCTGCCGAGAGGCGCCCTCCCCGGGTCCCCACCAGCATCTCCAGCCATTCTGTCCAAACGCAGGTTGTCCGCGTCCAGTGGGGCCGACGGCCCCCGCTACCCCGGCCCTGCCCCCGGATCCTCGTGTCCTTGATGGCACCAGCCGAGGCCCTCCCTCCCTCCTGCGGGGCTTCTCTTCGGGACCCTAGTTGGGCCTCCTAGCAGAGCAGGGACGGCTTGCTCAAAGCGTTCCGCACTTTGAGGGTGTCCCCAAAGGGAACTGAGGGGCCAGGCAGGTCCAAGGGAAATAACATGAGATGGAAAAGAGGCCCACGGTGGGAGGTGGTGGGCTCTCAGGACCCAGCAGGACCGCGGCAGTGGGAGAGGGCTCACCCTCCGGGGCCGCGGCCTCAGGGAGAGGACGGAACTCCTGCCCAGACCTCAGCCCAGCAGGGACCACGTGGTGGGGGGGGGGGTGCACCTTGCGCTCTCAGGTTCGGCCCCCAGTCTCTCCTCTGGGTCCCCCATCGGCTGAAACAACAGACCCCCGTGGCCGGGGGAGCCTGGGCAGAGCGGTTCAGCTGTCAGCATTCTGGGGCGAACCAGACGTAACCAGGACAAGCCGGCCCCGTGAGCACTCAGTACGCATCCGTGAACTTCGCCTGGATGGGAACAGGTGTATATGCGCCCCGCACAGGGCAGACATCAAGGTCTGTTGCTCAGCACGTGTCTGGTGGGGGGGACCGTGCCGGCGCAGTCCCGCTCCCAGCTGGGCTGAGCCACCTCCAGGTCAGTAAATGAACAATCCTACGCGGCACAGCTGCCAGCGCCCTCCCTTCCTCGGCCGGCCACCGGCCCAGCTCGATGACCACCATGTCGTTCCTCCCACCCACGCCACATCCCCGCCACCCTCCGGCATCCCCGTGGCTGCTGGAGTACTCCCCCCGGCGGAATGTCCCGTTCTTGGTGTCCCGTCTTCACTGGGCTGCCGGTGTCTACCACCCACAAAGAACACGAAGAGGGTTTCAAGGCCTCCCCTGCTCGGAGAGAACAGGAGCCCTGGGACAGCATCACTCCAGCTACGGTCTCGGGATGGGTAACATCGGCGTCACTGGGGCATGTGGGATGAATCATGGGCTCCCAGGGAACCTCTGGGTTCCAGAACCAGTCCCCCTTGCTCCCTGCCCCCGCTGCATAGCAGCACCGCACGTCCCACTGGCCCTTGGGACTGACCAGTCTGACTGTGCAGTCACCCCCTCCTCCGCCCCCGTGTCAGGAAGAGGAGACCCAGGGACCACACGGTGAGCCCCCGCGGCACGCCCGTCACAAACGAGCTCTTTGGCGGAAGGTCATGTTGCTGAGATGCACGAGATGAATGAAACCCTGCACGTGCTGGGGACTCAGGCGCGGCGGGGACGCAGCCGGAACGTGGAGCTCGCCTGCCTCCCTCCGTGACAGAAGGGGTCCCGGGAAAATCAGCCCACCCCCAAGCGGCTGGCGGTTCCCACAGCCCGCTCCTGGGGAATGGGGTCCCACCGGGGCCGAATGTGGGCCTCGCTCATCGGCAGGTTGCAGATCTAGAAATGATGGCAACAGAGGAGGCTTAGAGGGGGACAGCCCCGCTGCTGAGCCCCTAAACGGCCCCGTCCGTCCACTGTGGCCGCTGTGTTCGTGCCACTGAGCGAGCGCCAGGTGGGTGAGGGGAGGGCCGACCTCCGCAGCTGATTACCGAGAGCCTTCCCCAGCCTGGGTGTCTTCTGATGGGCACTCCGTCGGCACATGAGCGTCTCTGTTCAAGACCCGTCCAAAGACGTGCTTCCACATGCGTCTCCCAGGATGGCCCTGAAGCCTCTCTTCCAGAACCTTCCCCAGTTGGGCGTGCAGATTCTCCTGCTGGGGATGGTTAGAAGGCCGCATGGTACCCCTGTCAGCCGCAGACCCTCCCTGCAGCACGGCACCCCTCCCGGCCCACGGGACCCCATCATCACTTGGCGCTGGCCTCTGGGAACCTTGTCCCTCACCACTGTCCCCGACCTGAGCGAGAGCTATCCCAGCACCCGCCCCCTCACTCATGCTTTCTTACTGTATCTGCGATGGCATCGGCCTCAGGGCCCCCCGGAGAGGCTGGTTCTGGGGGTGACTGAACCAGGCAGTCACACGGAATGGCCTCACTCCAACATCCCATCTCCCTGAGCCTCGGACCCCTCGCTCAGCACCACTCCCGGGAAAGTGCAGACATCATCCCAGACGGTCCTTTGTGCACGCAAAGGATACCCGAGGGGGGCTTTGTTTACGGACCGTTTCCAGAAGCATAGACAGGCTTAAGAGAGCCAGCAAGGGACAGTGAATAACCCAGGATCGATGACGACCAGAAGCCACCGCCAGCCACTGCTTGGGGCTGGGGCGGGGGGCATGGCCATGCTGCCGGCAGAACTGTGAGCCACGGCTAGAGGAACCCAGCGGGACACAGCGTTCCCAAATGGCCTGGAAGGGAGGGGTGAGGAGACCAGGAGGCCCAGCTTCTCTCCCTTCCGTATCCCACTCTCGGCCTGCGCCGCCCCGTCTCAGCGAGCAGCCCGAGGCTTGGGGCCTGGGTGCGTCATCTCCAGAGGTCAGGCCCCGCCCGAGGGCACAGCAGGGCAGGGAAGGATGGAGAAGAGATCTGGGCAGGCACACAGAGCACCACCAGCATCGGCCCTTGGAGTCCTTCCCTGACAATAGATGTGAGGCTTGGCCCAGCCAGGGCACCCACTGATTTTCTAACTGAATATTTGGGAAGGGGGAGGGCAGCAGCCGTCCGCCCTGACCCCCTGCACTTCTCATGCAGTCTTGTCCTCTCCCTCTCTCGCGCTCTCCGGCTGCCCCAGAGCCAGGGCCCTCGGCTGAGTGCTGCTGTACTGCTTTCTCCTAGAGAAAGGGCTCTCCTTGCCTGACACACGGCGTCCAGAGGGACCACGGAACCGGGAACCCTGCAGCCCGACCACGCAGGGAAGTGGCTGGTCACTCCCCCCCGATCATCCCGCCCGATATGAGAAGCCAGCCCCGGCACGCAGCAGTTACCCGAGAAGGGGGCTCCCTCAGCAGGGCTGTGGGGGACATCCCGGGACCGGTCGAGCTCTCCTCGGAGACGGGCCTGGCGTGGAGCTCACAGCCACGAAGCAGGGGGCTTGGCGAGACAGTGCCACCCACGCTTAGGAGCGGCTCCTGGGTGACAGGGCTTGGCACACAAACTAGCGGTCAAGGGCAAAGTTCCAACCCCCGTACCGTAATCTGCCGGCCAGAGATTAGGGCCGCCCTCGAGGCTCCACGTTCCGGAGCCCGTCTCAGCCCCTCACTCAGGTGTGTGGAAAGAACAAGTGTCTTCGTTGCACAAAAAATATCAGAGACCACGTGGGGCTCAGAGGGGGAGGCAGGGCGGCCGTGCTGCCCTCGATCCTGGGTAAGGGCGTCCTTCCCCGGGGCGCATGCCTCAGGGGGGCCCAGCACGCGACGGACCCGCACACATTCACGTAGACTCGCAGGGGCCCCTCTGTCCGAGGGTCCACCTGCACACCACGTGCTCCTCCCGAGTGATGCTGGCCAGGCCCCAGGCACAGCCTCTCCCCATGCCTGCGCCCCGTCCAGAGAAACCGGCGTGAGTGCCGCGTGGCTCTGCGGTGGGTCGCGGCCACCGTGGGAGGGGGGCCTGTCCCCAGGCGCAGGGAGGCGGGGCAGCGGTAAAGAGAAAGTGGACAAAGGCGAGACTGGTGGGTCAACACTCCCAGCACGAAACCCGCCGCGTCGGGCCCACACTGGGGGCCTCCCAGATGCGCCCGCCGTCGCTTTCCTGCTCTTTGTCCAGCTCGTGCTTCGGGAGACACAGACTAGCCTCGTGGCGACGACAGCGGCTCTGGCAATCAGGACACATTTTGCAGCACTAACGGGTCTGGACTCATTTGTATACGTCGGGCCTCCCCGGGCGCAGGAAGAGTGTCACTAAGTGTCCCCTGTGGGCACCAGACAGACACCGAGCGCCAGGCTGGCAGATCGTGTTATTTTTACGGAAAGTATGTAAAAGGGTTTACTGACGTTTTTTAAAAATAAAATTAAACGTTTCGGCTTGATTTAGATAACTTTGATATGCGATGTTAACGTTCTTCAATTATAATTTGTACCTTGCCTTTACTTCTAAGAGAGATTTTGAATCTTATCAAAGAAAAATAACTGAAAAGTGCATATAAAATAATTTTGCAACTTTTAACACTAGAGTTTTGTGAGACTGTTTATATTTTGTACATTTTGAGCATAATTCACTTTACTTTCTCATTTCATGTCTCAGTAAGACCTGAGTTATGTCAAAAGCTTGGTTATGACAAAATAATTAGCTGTTCTAATGAAATTAAGGCAAGAACGAAACATTTTAAATTTTAAAACTTTATTTAAAACTATTTTTAGAACTCACGAATTTGTAGGTCTTTCATGCTCATTCCAAACTCTCCCCCCAGCTCTGCTCACGTGCGGTGATGGGACTGTTCTGTCCGTATAGGACACCAGACTGACGGTCCGAGGGCGGCGAGGGGTGGGTCGGGGTGGCCCAGAGGCGGGGATCAAGAGGACCCCCGTCGTGATGGGCACGGGGGAGGTAGGCCAGCGCTGGGCTCTACACCCGAAACTGACAGGACCCCGCATGTTAATGACGCTTCAATTAAGCGAAAACCAAGCAAACTGCCATGCTTGACGTCATGCCAATTTTCAATCCCACAAACACCACAGACGGTTTTGCAACTATTTCTGTGTCGTTATGAAAACATGCCACGTCGAGGAGGGAGCACAGGATGACTGTTATTTAACACCTCTTAAATACTGAGGCGGAAGTGGGCCTCCGGGTGCCTCCGGGTTGGGGCAGATGTGGGAATCGGACATAACCCGCCCCTGTGATCTCCCAGATACTCGTCCATTCGTTAAGCAGACGGCTGCTGAGCTGGGCAGGCCCTGTGCGAGCTCGCGGGGAAGCTTCCCGAGCGGCAGCTCACTGCCCTCGGGAGCTCAGCCTCCGCAGAAGGCAGGCGTGGCTCGAATGATCAGACTACACGGGTCAGCGCCACGAGACGCTCCATCCCGATCCCGCTGCGGGGACGGACCCTCTGCTCCAGCTGCTGGCTCAGTCTCGGAATAATCCTGGCCCCGGGCTTGGTCTCTGAGAGCACGAGAAACCAAACCCAACAAACGGAAGGGCAGACTCTGCCAGGAAGCCCTACCTGCTGCCACCTCCCTCAGGTCAGTGGCCCCTCTGAGCCCGTCCTGCCGAGGCGACAGGAAAGGGCAGATACGGGAGATAGAGTCACGCTTTGGAAGGCAACCTTGTCACGGTAATTTTTCCCGACGGTGTTAAAAATACATGCTTCCAAACTAAAGAAAGAAAAATAGAACCACTTTTGAGATCCATTTTGTGTCTGGAATCTTTGAGATAAAATCAATAAGGGACCTGAAATCCTAAAGCTCCCTTGTCCCCAAAAATCCGGTCTTGGCCCGAGGCTAGCCTCATCCTTGGACCAGCCACCAGATCTGCCAACCCCGTCCACAGGTTCAAAAAGCCTCTAGTTCACGCCAGACCTTTGTTAAAGAAAGAAAATTTGGCCATCTGAGGGATAGAGGATTTCCACTGAAATCAGCCAAGACTGGAGACTCTGGCGCAGGGCTCGGCTCTGTCAGAGTCAGCTGCGTGAGAGCAGGTCCGAGCGTGCGGCCTCCCAGCCTGCGGGCTCTAGAGATGCCAGCGGCCCCCCAGTATCCATTTGCCTCCTCTCCTTTAGTCACTGAGCTCTGGTTTTAGCTGAAGAAACAATGCATTCAGCTCAAAGATTGCTTCCCCAGACTTCCTTGCAGTGAGGTGTGGCCTCGTGACTAAGCTCCTGCCCCAGAAATTGGATAAGAAGTGTGATGTGGAACTCATCGCAGGGAGAGGGAGGCTGCTTAAACTGACATAACTCAGCCAGAAGGGGTTGTTCTATCCTCCCCACCCCCACCCCCACCCTCCGCCTCTTGATTCGCCAGCCTGGAACTTGGGCACAGTGGCTGGAGCTCCAGCAGCCTCTGCTACCACGAGGCAGCCTTGAGGATGAAAACCACATGCTGAGGATAGGCGTTGTGGGCTCTCCAGGACACTGGTGTTGTCATAAAATCCAGACTTCCAGGCCCCGGAATGCTTTCACAGAAAAAACACCAGCCCCTCGACGTTCCTAGAAGCGACACACACACACTCCATCCTTGGGACTTTGCTTGACTCGTCCCTCGGCCTGGAGCATTCTCTCTGAAGATATCAATCCAGCTGGCTCCCTCCCTCTGGCTGCCTGGCAGGAAAGCACTGAGAACCTGAGACTTAAGCCTCCCCTGACCACCTGCTTATGACAACAACCACACCCCACAGTGTCCCAGAGACTCACTGCTACCTCACATGCGGTCTGTCTTCCTTGTCTTTCTGCTTACGGTCTGTCTCCCTCCTACTGGAAAGGCCCCCTACGAGGCCCGAGGGTGGGTGGTTCTGTGCTCTGCTGCATCTCTTGTGCCTAGAACAGTGTTCGACACAGACGGGGCTCCCGACAAAGATTTCAGGAATGAATGGATGGCGTGATCTGACGGACAGGCTCTGAACGCTCAGCCCCGCTCCCAGGCTCTGCTGTGAGGTCCATCATCTCAAGAGAAGTCACCGTGGACCAGGAACCCAGCTGGGTCTGGGGCTGCCCGTCTGCCATGGGTAGGACTCACTCTCCTGATTCTTGTGGGCTTACAAGGGAAGCAAAGTGAGCCACCAGCCCCCTTTCTGGTCTCTCTGAGTTCAGGCGTGTGTGTCCACAACCTGGGGGCTCTGCCCAAGTCTTACAATGTGCTGAGACAGTCACAGAACCTGTGGACCAAGTCCTTACCTCATGTAACCTCATGAGTGAGCCCCCAAGGAATACTGGGTTTATGGGGTGCTGCGATGACTTTATGTGTCAACTTGGCTGGGCCATGATACCCACATGTTTGGTCCAACGTTGGTCTAGATGTTGCTACGGAGGCGTTTTTCAGGTGAGATTAGCATTTAAGTGAGTGGACTTTTGAGTAAAACCTTCCATAATGTGGGTGGGCCTCGTCTAATCAGTTGAAGGCCTTGTGAGGAAAAGGCCCGATCTCCCCAGAGAAGCAGGGAATTCCGCTCCACACCACCTTCAAAGTCTTCACTAGGTCTCCAGCCTCCTGGCCCACCCTGCAAATTGTGGATTTGTCAGCTTCCACAACCACATGAGCCACATCTCTGTACACATATGTATCCTCTCGTTTCTGTTTCTCTGAGGACCCTAACTAGTGCAGGCGCCAGGCTCTTCCACGCTCCAGGGGATGTGTGATGGGAAGGACGTGGATGCACAGCACTCAAGAATGAGGGAACAGACGAGTGTCTCTCAAGAACCCTCTGGAGCCAATCAAGGGCACGAGTGACACCACGACAGCACAGGCACAGGGTGTGAAGGCCGAGCACACGGGCTTTATTTACCCCTGCACGAGGCACCGGGCCCACAGCCCCACAGACGGCCGCTGACGCCCAGACAGGGTGGGGAGCTCCTCACGTCCAGCACGCAGGGACGATCACGCAGGCGAGAGGGCGGGCAGCACTCTCCCAGCACACTGGCCAAAGCCGATGCGGTACCCGTCCCCCTGGCAGTGTCCTGGGACGGAGAAGGACAGGGTTAGCCACGAGACTGCCGGGCTCGGGGGAAGCACAGCCCGAGCCCAGTCCGCGGGGCCCGATGCAGGAACGACAAACACATATTTTCAGCGGAAGAACCACCGTCCCCAGAAGCCGAGCAGAGCCACGGCGGGGACCGAGAGGCACTCCAGGCACGTCCTGCCATCGGGGGCCCTCGGAAGCACGGGCTCTGCGGCTCTCCTGACGGGGGTCACCCCTCCCCCAAGGGGGCTTGGGTTGAAAGCCCAGGTCTGCAAATTCACCAGAGGCCACACTGCCGGAGTCCCACAGACGCCTGGTGTTCAACTGACGTGGGCTTCAGCCTCCGATCCCTCTTCTACAGGATGCGGGAAAGGCCCGGGTGGGGGTCTGGAGAGCGGGGGGACCTGGCTAGATGGGAGTTAGAGGGCGCGGTGTGCGCGGTTCCGAGAGGCCAGTGTGGAGGAGCCGGGAGCAGGAAGGAGGGAGCATCTGAGCTGGGATCTGAGGGGTGGGTAAGAGTTCACCACCGAGGGAGCAATGTTGCCCGGGCGCGGACCCAGGCGAGGGGCGCGTGTGCTGCCTTGGTCCCACGAAGCCGCCGCGTGAGCCCCAGAGAGGCTGCCTACAGGGAGCCCTGACGAGCCGTGTTAAGGACTCTGAGCCTGATTCTGAGGCCACTGCGGCTCACAGAGGAGTTTCCGGCAAGACATGACAGCTACAGCTGAGTTTTAAAGAGAGCCCGGGGGCGGCCGCAGGGAGAAGGCGGATGGAAATGCCCAGACTTAGGACGATCAGGCCTCGGCCCAGGCCACTCAGCCTGCATCGCCTCCCCCCAGGCCCTGGGCCTCCTGGAGGCCAGAGCAGGTGAAGGGGTGGCGCCAGGGGCTCCCGCAGGGGCTGGCCATGACCTTGAGTCACACAAACCCACCACCAGACACCCCCACCTGCTGGAGAGAGGCCCCAAGTCTGGGGCTGTGCCTTCTGGAGCCTGGTTGGGATACGAGGAGACAAGGGTCCAGCACCCATGAGAAAACATAAACATCAAAGCGGCAGCCTCCCGAAGGCCTTCCTCCTGGCGAGCCGCAGGAGCTGATGCCCTTCCTCCTCCCTGACTCAGTCCGTCACAAGGCCCCTGCCCTGGTCCCACGAGGGCACCACTCACCATCTGGACACAGACCCCCGACTCCATCGTCTCCCTTCCCCACCGGCCCTCCCGTGGGCAAGGCCGGCCACACCCTCCCCACCTCACACTGCACAGCAGGTGGCAGAGATGGGTTCTCCCCCACAGTGTGCGGACAGCTTGGGCCGGATGTCGCCCACTAGCGAGGCTGTGCGTGGCGGGACGCTCAGCGGCATCTCAGACTCCGGCTCAGGACAACCAAGGTTACCTGCGGACCTGCGGGATGTCCCGAGGGCAGAGCTGTCCCGGCTGAGCCCACGGGTCCAGAGGAAAAAGGAGCCGTACCCGGCCAGGGAGGGACCCCAGAGCATCTCCAAGCCCCCAGGATGCTGCTCCCAGGTCTAGAGAGGAGAAGCTAGGACAGGTGTGTCCATGCAGGGGTAGAGGGACCCGAGAGCTCAGAGCCAGCTCCCCTGCCTCTCCCCTGCCGCCGCCAACGCTGAGAGCGAAGGTGAAAGCACCCCCCCCCGCCTCTGGAGTATGAGCCGAGCGTCCTGACCTCCCCAGCCCTCCCTGGACGCTGAGCTGCGGCCCACTCTCCACTCCATTCCCCCAACAGGGGTGCAAATCCATGGTGCAGCCCAGTCCCCCAGCTTCCCAGAAGGCCGCTCCTGCCGGCACCTCCCGGCACACACTGTCCCCCGACAGCAGAGCCCGGGGGGCTTGGGGCCAGCCTCAGGGAGCAGCGCCGGGCCTGAAACCAGGGGCTTCTCTGCCACCGGAGCGTCAGGAGGGCCCAACCGCATCACGGCACTGAACCAAACCAGAGGAAACGACCTCAGAAAGCAGATGGGGGAGGGTTGCCACCTTTGGAGGGGCGACAGTGGTGGGCTTGGTGTCCCAAGGCCGTTGGCTGCATTCTGGGATGGCCACCTGCACACCGTGGGGCTCTGGTCCAAGTCCTTGACCGCTCGGGACCTCCAAGGGCTTATCTGTAAACCAGAATTACGGCACCGCGGGAGCCCAGGTGGCGATGCGTGCGGGGACCACGCGGCTCCCGGCACACGGCCCGCGCCCCCTAAACCACTGCGCTGCTCCGTTCCTCGTGCAGCTCTGTGTCTGACGTCAAAATTGCCACCAAGAGCGTCTGCTCAGGACGGGACTGATTCCACACATCACGCTCTCCTTCTCTATGTTCCTAGGGAAACGGTCCAAGGTAATAGATACCAGGGAAGAGCCTGTATCAACACCAGAAGAAAGGAGATCCTGCAGAGGATGGGGCTGCGGGGGCCAGGAGGCACCGGGGGAAGAACATAGGGGCACGGTCAGTGGACGGAGGAGTCCTCCCCACCCAAAAGTGGGCCGCGGAGGGAGCACGAGGATGGACACCGTTGGCGGGGCTCACGGGGTTTGGGGGAGCGGCAGAGCAAGAGCAGAGAGAAAACAGACGCACAGCCTGAGCTGCAGGGCTGCACGGGAGTGATGTGGCTGCTCCGATGGGGGCTGAGACCCTCCCACAGCCACATGGGCCCATGGCCTGGGCCACTGCCTGATGGCTAGGTGGGGACCCAGGGGCAGGGACAGGGAGCTGAAGCTGCCATTCCCTCCTCTCCCATCCCATCTCCCTCCCCACCCAGAACTCCAGAAAACGCTTTGGGCTTGGTGCTCTAGACGCTGAAGGAGGGCCGACGGCCTGCAATGGGTCCAGAAGCATCAAAGAAAGCCTGGAGATAAGACTGGCCACAGTCAGGACCATGGCCACAGAAAGGACCACAAGCACAGAGAGGACCATGGCCACAGAGGGGACCACGAGCACGAAGAGGACCACGGCCATGGAGAGGTCCACGGCCACAGAGAAGACCACGGCCACGGAGAGGACCTGAGCTGCACCCCAGCTTCCCCCAAGCGTGATCCCAGCGAGGAACCCGCCTGCTGTCAGCCTGAGCTCTTTGCTCTATAAACCGGGGCAACAAGTCCTTGGCTGGGGGCTCCTGTGAGCATAAGGCGGAGTCAGGGCAGCGCACGCGCTACGACAGGGTTGGCCCCGGCAGGTTCTCAGCAAACCTCCACGGAGCTGGAGTCAGGCTGTGACAGGGCTGTGGGGACGGTTAGGGCCCGAGCTCTGCCTGCACCTTCTCTACCAGCTCCGCTTCGCTTACTCAAGCAACAACGCACGACTCCCGCTGTGCGTCCGCACACAGTCAGCCTGCAGAGACACGTGGGGCCGCCGCCGGCCCTGGCAGCACTGTGCGATCGGCTGACCGATGACCCCGAAGAACTCGGGCGCTCGGCTCTGGAGCCCTGACCGCGCCCTCACAACGCACTTTTTGCAGGCGTGAGTAAGTTAGGGTCCTGGATGCGGGGATGACCTGGGCGGGCCCTAAAGGCCATTGCGAGCGCGCCACCGAGACGGGCAGCCGAGGAAGAATCCAGGTGAGGACGGTGGGAGAGGCCGGAGGGATGTGGCCACGGGGGGACACCGGGAGCCACCAGCAGGCGGCCGAGGCCGGAGCGGGTCCTCCCCAAGAGCCACTGGAAGGAGGGCGCCCTGCCGACCCTTGGGTTTCAGACTTCTCCCCCCCACCGATTGGGAGAGAGTGAATTTCTGTTGTTTTAAGCCAGCAGGTGTGTGGCCATCTGTGACAGCAGCCCGAGGAAGGAATCCAGGCTGCTAGTCTGGCTGGAAACACACGCATACAATTAACTAGAATTTGGTGTCCTGAGGGCATGACCAGGGCTGAGCGAGATGGGAGCCCACAGGCGCGCAGGTGTCCATGGGGCCCCCAAGGTGGGGCAGCATCAGAGGGGTGGCGGGTGCGCACCGGAAGCAAGAGGCCCCAGGGAGCCAGGCCAGAGCAGACGGGGGACGGGAGCGCACACCTGAGGCCGGTCTCCAGCGGCAGGACGGACCCAGCGGCCGGACACACGCCGGCAGTCCTGGCATGGAGGGGCGGCTCGGGGCGGGCAGCCGCACAGAGGGGGCGTGAGGCTTTGAACGGCCGCTCAGCACCCTGTACCCACAGAATGGGGTCGAGGGGCGGCCCACAGAGGAGACAGCGGCCCAAGGACGGGGCCAAGGAAGTAGGGCGACACTGTGACCCTCAGGGTGTGAGTACGAGCACTGGGTGTGCCCGCGGACCCACACGCGAGTGTTCTCAAACACAGGTCTGGAGAGATGCACGATGCTGCGAAGGAAAACAAGGGCTTCGGAGTCAGGGTCCCGACGAGAACTGCCCACGTGGGGACGTCAGTCCCAGCGCCAACTGGCAGCGAGGCCCCAGGCAAGCGATTTACCCCTGCCAGGGGCTCCTGAAGACCAGACCCTGCGTTCGTCTTACTCATGACTGGAACCCCAGAACGGGCCTCACAGCAGGTGTGCAAGGACGAAGGAACAGGGGTGCCTGGGGGGCTCAGTCATTCAACGTCTGCCTTCGGCTCAGGTCATGATCTCCAGGTCCTGGGATCCAGCCCCCATGGGGCTCTCTGCTCTGTGGGGAACCTGCTTCTCCCTCTGAGCCTCCTCCCTCTCGTGCTCTCTCTCTCCAACAGACGCATGAAATCTTATAAGACTACATAAATAAAGACGAGGCAGCGGAGTCCGGGAGGGTCAATGACCCGGTGAGGGTCACACAGCCAGTGGGATCTGGGGTGCACTCGGGACAGAGGGCACTGCTGGCCATCGCGGGGCCTTCCCCTCGAGTGATAACATCCGGCAGGCAGAGCGGTCTAGCTCAGCCCGGTCACAGGACACGGGGTCCTGGCACGGCAAAGCCCAGAACCTCACGGGGGCCTGCCGCTGCTCCCCAGTTCTGCTCAGGAGGAAGGGAGGCAGAGTGGGACTCCCGGGGTCTGAGGTTTAAAGTCCCCAGTGGCCAAGGCTGGGGGGAAGGTCACGAGAAGCAGACACGGCCTGGGAAAGCCAGAGCGGGGACGAGCTCGGACGGAGGGTTTCTGGGCCTGCCCGGAGCGCAGCGCGGCCAGAACAGGGCCCACAGGCGAAGGGGAGGTGCACAGAGCCGCGAGGCCGGGCTGTCCTCACCTGTTATGATGACTTCGTCACCATCCAGCAGAAACTTCCTGGTGTGTCCGTTCCCCAGCTCGATGGCCTTTGTCCCCCTCCACGACAGCTCCAGCAGGGAGCCGAAGCTCGCTGGCTCCTTCGTCGCAGGAAGGGAAGGGAAGCCTCCCATGTACTTACATGTTGGCAAGCGTGTCGGGGGCAGAGCGGACGCCTGGCAGAGCCGAGGAGCCCCGGGCAGGGACGGGGTGCTGTGCCCCTCAAAGACCCTGCCTCGGTGGGACCTCTGCCCCGTGCCCTGCTCACACTGTTCGGAACTCAGGCAGTGCTGGAACAGGGCGCCCGGGCCTCTGCCCGCCCCGGGGCTGCAGCGAGCGAACCCAGACGCTGCCATGCCCGACGCCCTCCCCCTGGGAAGAGATCTGCCATCGACCCGCGGGCTGCGGTCAGGACCCGGCAGGAAGCCACAGGCACAGGCACCATCCCCTCGGGCTCTACAACTCTTCCACAGGCTCACGGTGGCACGGGGGGCCCGGGGAATCGCAGAGGGGCCATCTCATCCCGGGAGGGTGCACGTGAGCCGGTGACGGCCGGACGCCACGGCCGCTCCCTGACTCCCCCCATGTGTCATTCTGTCCCCCAAGCAGAGGAGGCCTCCCCTCCTGACAGTGTCTCTAGGTCTGCACCTGGCAAGGAAGCCCCTCACACACCCCACCCCGGACGAAGCTGTAGAAGGAGGCGTTGTCAGATGCAGCCCCGGGGTGGGGGGAAGCCCCTTCCGCAGGATGTGCTCAGGGCCTCGGGTCTGTGTGCAGAGTGGGCTGTCTACGCGGGCAGCGCCCAAGACTCAGAGACTCACCGGCCCACTGATGGTTCCAGAAGCCAGCAGGTCCCCAGGGCGCAGGTTGCAGCCGTTGACGGTGTGGTGGGTCAGCTGCTGGAGCATCGTCCAATACATGTGCTGTGGGCAGGGACACAGGGACAGGCCGGTGGCTCACCCCAGCCTCCCGGATGGCAGCTTGCACAACCACCCGTGACAGAGGGCCTCCCCTGGGCTCTCTCCCGGTGCCCCAACCAGCTCACCCCGGCCACTCACGACAACCACAAGCTGTCCTCCCAGCGTCCCCCTCCCCCCGATCCTGGCTGTGCTCTGGCCTCAGCTCCCCTGCTCCCTCAGGCGTCCCCAGCCCACCTTCTCCAAGAAGGACGACCTTCTCCCTGCTCAGATGCTCAGTCTACAACCTGCCCATCTGTGCCCTCCTGCCCTGCTCCTGCCCATCTGTGCCCTCCTGCCCTGCTCCTGCCCATCTGCCTGCTGCCCTGTGAATACCCTGGGGTCCCGAGCTGGCGTGCGTTTGGACCTCAACAAGCAGAGGCTTCTCTGCATACCCCCGCCCCCATACTGCGTGTCTACCCCATCTCCCTGGCTCTGAAGCCCGGAGTCAGCAGGATGTCGGGCGGGCCCAGGAACGAAGGAACAAGGGGACTCTGCCTGGGGAAGAGGGCCAAGGACCACGGGGCCATCCAGACGCTCAGATGCGGGGCCCGCCCACGCCTCTCGGAGCCCATAGCCGCTGAGATCTGCCGCTCCTGGAACCACACGTCCAGACGCAGGAGAACTTGGAACGGGCTCTTGCCCGCTGATTTCTGAGCTGCCTAAGGAGCCCAGAGCAATGTCCCGTTAGAAGGGAGACTAGAGCAGGCAGGACTCTGTTGCTCAGAGAATGCTCACACGTTCAGGAAACACATGAAAAGAGGCCCAGCTGTGTGACTCCCTAGTGAGACGCAAATGCCTCGCTCAGAGCTTGGAGCAGCTCGAGGGCCAAGGCGTAGGGCAGCCCCACCGGGCAGGACGAGCAGCAAATGGCCGACGGGAGGGGATGGGCTGCAGGGGGGCCTGCGGGCTGGCTCGGGGACCGCGTCTGAGTGTAGACACCTATGGGCTCTGCGAGCCAGAGGCGGCGCTTGGACACACCCACCAGAAAGTACCCGTGCGCACCCATATCTCCACTGGATTGTTCCCAGGGAGTCTGTCCTCGCCCCAGAGGAAAACGCACGCGTCCGCCAAGCATGGAGCGGAGAACTGGTGCTGGACTGTCTCCGGAGACAGAAAGTCCGGCGGACCAACAATAACGGACCACAGCAGACGGCAGCGCCACGAGGACCGGCGCCCGGCCGAACCGCACGGCCACAACTCGGGAGCAAGGGAAGCCGGAGGGAAGAGAGTACGCGCTGTACCCTCCACTTCCACACAACTGAACAACAGACCTAGTTCACGCACGGCCACACAAGTCCGGAGAAAGGTCCCTTTGCAGGGGGAGGGGTGACGACATGACCAGAGGGGATGGCAGGGGGCAGTGGAGGGCCTGCAAATCTCCCGTTGCCCAGCCCAGCTGCTGGCCATGCAACGATGTTGACTCTGTGAATTTGTACGTTTTCCTGTGTGTGTTCCGCTTCGATGAGAAGCTCGGTTAAAGCAGATGTAAGTCACTCGGATCAATCCGATCCCCGCCAGGACAGAAGAAGCCCATAGACCCTCATATGAACGTTGATCACTCCCCCAAGGAAATCACCGGTCATGTCCACATGGCCTGCATCTGGAGGGGTCTCTGTGGCCTCGTGGTCTCTTTAGAAAGGAACAGGGCCACAGAAGCTCCAGGCCCGCGCACTGAGCCATCACCGTGTCCCAGCATGGATGCAAGCCTCCGGTTCCTTCCCGGAAGGATGACCCCACCTCCCACCCTTCCAAGAAGCAGTGAGCCCAGCTTCAGAGCTCACCTTAAAATTGGACTTGCACACAGTGGCCGCCCGGCTCATTCCTTCTCCTGTTGGAAACACGCACAGCATCGACAAGGGGATGTGACTCCATGGATCGGGGAGGGGGACCACTTGTAAGGTAAGCGGTTCTGTGGCCCGTGAAACAGGCAGCTCACAGCGCATCGGAGCGGGAACCTGCCCGGAGGCGAGCGCTGGGACACCATGAGCAGGTCGGAGCCCGTCTGCCTCTCCCCCAGATAGGCAGCTCCAGGCTCACGATGTACGTCAGTAGGATTTATGAACCAGGCCGGGACCCCAGGCCACTGCGGCTCCGTTCCTCAGCCGTGCTCACGCCTAGAAAACCTTTTACTCCCTCAGAAACCTTGGCCCTGGCTTCCCCTCCGAGACTGCACAGGACAGGTGTGCTCTTTGGCCAAGGTCAGGTCAGGGTCCCCATGCCGGCCCCGGGCCACACCTGTCACCCAGATCCCGACTGGGGCCGTGAGAACAGCACATTCAGGACTGGGGCAGGGACGGGGTCTTGGAAGCCATCCCTGAGCTGAGTCCTCCCCCTCTAGATCTTTCTATGTCTCTGGACACCGCGCCTCCTTGATAATCATCCCTTCCCCCACTGGGCATTCCCCCGGATGTTTCTAGGCAGACAGATGAACCTAAGACAGAAATGGGCCCCAGAAAGTGTCGGTGCATTGGAGGAGACCAGCCTAGATCCAAGGACACCAGGTTTTCCTCTCAGCCTGGCCAGTAGCCCCTGAAGTGACTTGGGGTGAACCCCGTGTCCTCTCTGAGCCTCATCTTCCCACACTGTAACGTGAAAGGACAGATGGCACCCCGGGGCAGACAGACTCAGCCACGGCCTGCAGAAGCAGAGCCCCAGAGCTGAGCAGGGGCGGGGCGGGGGGGCCAAGCCACGGCCTGCAGAGCCCCACTCCTGACACTACTGTTCTACCAAGAGCCTCCAAGGCACACAGGCCCCACCTGCGAGGCTTTGGGAGCCGACCCAGGGTGGGGTGTGGGGGACCCGCTGTGTGGCCCCAGAGAGTAGGGCCAGACTTTCCAGCGGGCCGGGGATGGAGCGTGGGGCGTGCGCGGGGGCTGGGCGGGTCCCGGCTGGCGGGCGGCGAGGGGACGCAGGCAGAGGCGGGAGGACCCGGACTCCATGCCGTCTGGCAGTGACAGGCCACTGACGTCCTGGGGGCCCCTGTGGTGTCCTCTGAGCACCCCTCCCCCACCCCCCCTCCCTTTGCAGGACATCCCACAGCAGGTGCTGCCCTCTCCCCGCCCCACCCCCCGCCTGCAGGAGCTCAGGAGCAACCGGGCAACGGCGCGTGGCCACCTGAGCCCACCGAGGCCTTGGACACACCACCCGACTCCACGGCGGTACCTTTCAGGGCCACAGAGAGGCTGATGTCGAACGTGTAGGGCCGGTCGTGGCGCAGATATGGGAGGGGCTTGGGGTCCTATGAGGGCAGAGCACAGCACAGGGGCTGCTGACAGATGGTGCCGGCCTGGGGGGGCCCCCACAGCGTACCAGCACCTGCTCCCCCCAGCACGGGGCCCCCCCAGCCCCCCAGGTAGGAGACCCCCCACACAGCAGGGACCAGGGTGGTCTCACAGTCCAGGCTCAGGAAAGAAGCCGGGGGAGGACCACCGCAGCTCAACAGCACAGGAGTCAGACCAGAGATGCCCCGGGAAGCCAGGGAGCAGGCCCTGTGGAGGCCCCACGGCCGCCCACCGCAGTGTCCTCGGGCACACAATGCACCAGTAACCTGGGGTGACTGGAACAGTTACGGGTTTCTTTTTATGATTAACTTGCTGGCTAGTGACACACGCAGGGATATAAAGCAAAACCCAACAAAAACCCTTCCTTGTCTAAATACATTATTTGAGTTTAAAAACGGGAGCTGCTTTAAAACAAAACTTCAAATGAGTAACAGGCCCCGCGGAGACGGTGTCGGGAAGGGCCGGCTCCCAGGAAGACGGAGAGGACAGGAGAGGGGCGGGAGGGGTGCAGCCCGGCGAGACGGGGTGGGGGGGGGGCTGCTTCATGAGGAATCAGCTCGCAGGGGGACTCCAAGCTTTGAACATAACAGATGTGAGTGCGGGAGGGCAGTGTGGGTGCCGGCGCCCCAGGAGGGAGTTGCGGGGACAGCAGAGGGCTGAGAGCATCCAGGCCTTGGGGAGACATGGGAGGCAGGGAGCAGAGCGCCGGGGAGGGCCGGGGGGGCTACCAAGTGTCCAGGCGGGAGAGGTCCCAAGGCCGGAGGCCTGGAAAGTGGGGCTGAGACCAGGACCCAGGCTGTCTCCAGGCTGCATTCTACAAGTTGGGCTCCAGGGGGCGCCACCGCACAGAAAGGAATTTGGCGAAGTTGTGCAAGGTGGTGGCATGGGCAGGACCCCTTCTCTCCCTGCCAGCTGGCCTCCGAGGACTCCAAAGGGTGCTGAATTCTGTGTTTTCCCCCAAGAGCTGTGCGGGGAGCGGGGAAAGCACAGGCAGAATGCTTGGTACCAGGCCTGCTTGGGGTCACAGCAAGGGGTCCCCCAGCACGTGAGCACACGGGGGGGCACTGAGCTTGGCTGCAGATGCCCACAGTATGGACAGCTGCTGGGCAAGCAGCCGGCGAGGCAGAGGCCCCGCGGGTGCAGCTTCCTGCAGAGCCTACACCTACCTGCTCCGGGTTGGGCACGACGAACGGCATGAGGGCCTCCATGGGCACCACCCACGGAGAGATGGTGGTTCCAAAACTCTTCCCGAGGAATGGCCCAAGAGGGACATACTCCCACTTCTGAATGTCCCGAGCTGCAAGAGAAGGGCTGAGCAGGGCCTCGCCCCAAGGCTCTGTCCTCCCCTCCACCGAGGAGCACTGGACAGAGCCCCGACCCCGGCCGGGCTGCCTAGGACCACGGGAACCACGGGCAACAGCGCTCAGGGCCAAGGACAGAGGTCCTTTGAGGTCACTGTGCTAGATTACAGCAAAGAGAAGGGGCAGGCAGGCATCCCCCCAGGAAGGGGCTGGAAGCTTATCCTTCCCAGGGGTGAGAGGGTAGGAGGGAGGAGACGCTTCCCGGGGATCAGACGCTTGGCACAGGGGTCAGGAGCCGCTGCGACAACGAGCTGCTTTACTCTGAAATCTGCTCAGCGACTAACTGTAGTCTCTGAGCCTCGGCCCCTCCCTGTGATTGGGGGTACACGGGGTCCCAGCACCCGGTGGGGGTTGGGCACAGAGCTGCTGCTCGCAAACGTCAGCCTTGTCCCCGGTTAGCCAGGAACACCGGAGATCAGACCAGGGCGGTAACTGGCCCGGGACTCAGAGCCGAGATTTCTGTGTGACACCGGAGCCACGCTCCCAACCTCTGGCCAGCACCAGACCCCGAAACCATCCACGGCTGCTGAGACACGGCCCCAGCACCCAGACTTCAGCCAGAGCAGGGCACACACAGGGAGCCTGACCTCGGGATGTGCACTCCCCAATAATTACCACTCCAGTCGTTCATAAGGACCATTCCAAAAATGTGCTCGTGGGCCCTGGAAATGGGGATCGGCGCTCCAAAGTTGTTCCCAGGGCCTACAAAGAAAGCCTGACGCGGGGGAGGAGTTGATCAGAGTGGGCACAAAGTCAGGCGTCTCCAACCCGGGCCAGGGACCAGGGCGGCCACCGGGGACCCAGCTAGGCTATGAATCCATTGCATTTCAAAGTCACGAATGTGCTTGAGCGGGCAGTGGGTCACCCTGGGAGAGTGGGGACCACCCACGGCCTCCTGACCACCCTGGACCCTGTGACTGCCCTGCTTCCCCACCCCCAGCAAGCCCCAGGCCGCTGTGCCCCTTCCCCTGCACGTCTGCACCCACCCCACACGCTGCGATTCAGCTATGACGTGAAATGACATGCATTTCTGCATGACAGCTACGCCGGGCTTACGGGGCACAGAAATCTCGGCGTGTGTACTTGTGTCACAAAAAATCAGAAGCCTCCATAACGCAGCCAGGGGGCCCAGAGAGGGCATCCCCCGCTGCCCCCACCCCGCCACCCTCCCCCTCTGCAGAGGCGTCACCAACACGGTGCTGGGAAACCAGCAGAAGCCCGAGACATCATCACAGGGAGAAATGGGGAAAATAGGGGTCAGACACACACAGAACCGGCTGTGACACTGGTAAGACCTGTCAGTTTGATCTATTCTGTGGCAGAATCTCAATCAAGATTTTAAAATGGAGGGCGCCTGGGTGGCGCAGCGGGTTAAGCCTCTGCCTTCGGCTCAGGTCATGATCTCAGGGTCCTGGGATCGAGCCCTGCATCGGGCTCTCTGCTCGGCGGGGAGCCTGCTTCCTCCTCTCTCTCTGCCTGCCTCTCTGCCTACTTGTGATCTCTCTCTGTCAAATAAATAAATAAAATCTTTAAAAAAAAAGATTTAAAAATTTAGCAAACCAGGGGCACCAATTTCTGTAGAATCTTACCACCACCAAGTGTGGATCATCCGTGCCCCACCCCGTACCGTCTCTCCACACACCGCTCGGCCTGGTGTCCACCCCCAACAGGACCAACACAGGCGGGGCGGCGGCCTGCAGGCCCCCTCAGACCCACCACCCCACCGCTCCGGCGCACCGGGCTGGCCCACCTCCTCTTGGGGTCCGCAGGGCACCCTCGCGGCAGGAAGCAGAGAGCTGGCTGGGAAGGCCTTACTATAGGGAAGTGCCCACGCATTCCTGCCTCTGGGTGGAGCCCGTCGAGCATCACAGGGCACGACCGGAGGGTCAGGGATCCAGCCTGCCCCCAGCCAGCCCTGGCTTCCCACAGCCCCACCGGGCAGCCCCATAACCCCTTCTCCTCCACCTGCCGTCAGCGGACACTCACGGATCCCCAGGACGCTACCTGAGACCACAGGTGCCAACGGTGGGAGGTTGGGAATTCCCTGCCGCCCGCCTGCCCGCGCATGCCCCCACTGGACTCCGCTCCTGCCCTCTCACTGCCCACAGAGCCGCGCCAGAGTCTTCCCGCCTGGTCTAGCTCCTCCCTGTCACTGTCTTCGTCCCTGCGCCTTGGGGACTTCCCAGAGTTCAGCGCCCCTGGTAGAGAGCACAGCCCTGCGGTGTGGGGGGTGCTCGGGGATGAATGCCAGCGTCCCGGGGCGGAGACGAGGGCAGGTGCCGCCGTGCGGGACGCGACCCCCGGGGGAGAGCGTGTGGAGGGTGCTCGGGAGCTCTCCGTGTTATTTCTTACAACTGAGTGTCCTTCTACAAGTGTCTCAAATAAAAAGCTTAATTAAAACCTGCAGGCCTGAAACAGCCACGGTCCTGACATTACGTGGGCCCGAGCTCAGCAGCTGGGTGGTTGGGGCAGGGGGTGGGGCTGGGTCGGGCCACCCCGTCACAGAGTCCGTCCATACAGAATCCACAGGCGGGACTGGCAGGTGCAGATGCCCGGCTCCTGCGGAAATACCAATCGCTCCCTAACCCTGTTCCCCGTGTGTCTCTGTCTAAGGGCACCTTGTCCATCGTCCGCTGGTGACTCGGGAACAGAACGCAGGAGCACCGGCTCCGCCCCGCCCAGCACTCCGATTCCCTCCTTCGGTGCGTGTCCGCCCGTGAGCCCTGCGAGCTCCGCGGGTACCGCGGGGGACGTTACCGGCCACCCCTTAGCAAGTTCACAAACACGGAGGCAGGGAAAGGACCCCCGGCGGCCCTCCCGGGGAGCGCTGCTGCGGTGGGACAACCACACAGAGACCGAGGCCAGGCTTACCATCTCCAGCTCGAAGTCCAAGAGCCTGCAGGCGCCGTAGACGGGCGGCTTAGCTGGAAGGGCGGCAGGAGAGAGAGGCTGTGGTGGGGGCCGGGCCCATGGAACCGGCCGCGTGGGCACACGGAGCAGGCACCAGTGAGGCCCGGGCGCTGGGGCCACTTACAGTCGTCGGGGCTCATCTGGCCCATGGGCCTGCGGATCGGGGTGCCGGACACCACGACGGAGGAGGCGCGGCCGTGGTAGCCCACAGGAATGTGCAGCCTGGGCCGGGGGAGGGGGGGGCGACCGTTACACACAGCAGAAGAGATTCCGACAGTTTCCAGAATTAGAAACAAAAAGGAGTGCACACACATACACGTGGTTCCAAAACCCAAAGGTAATCCCAAGTGTCCATCCATGGGCCAAGGGATAAGCAAAGTGTGGTCTACGCATGCCATGCACGGGGGGCCACCCGCAAGCACAAACGCAGGAGGAGGGGCTGGCCCTCGCCCCGACTCAGGGGAGCCGCGGCGACACCGTGCTGCCCGGCTTGGAAAGGCGGCACGAGTCTGCTTCAGAGCTGTCTCGGAGAGTGGTGGCACCCGGAGCCGGGGAGGGGGCCCGGCGAGCTAGTGCTTCAGGGGGACTCAGCTGTCCCAGATGAGAAAGCTCTGGAAGTCAGCTGCAGCCTCCCAGGGCTGGAGAAGCAAGGGCACAGACTGTCCCCTGAGGGCTCTGGAGGGAGCACACCCCGGCCAGAACCTCGGCCCCAGGCCCCGGCCCCCAGAGCCCCGAGGGCTCCACGTCTGTCGTCAGAAGCCACTGGTTTAGCACAGTCGTGCGGCTGTCCAGGAAGCAGAACCAGGACCACAGGACAGAACCACGCGGACAGGGACATTCCAGGTGGGCTGCACGTCTAAACCGGTGCCAGGTAAGGCTCCAGGAGGCGCGCAGAGCAAAGCAGGAAGACTATCTCCCAAGTCCTTGGGCTGGATAAAGTCTCGGGATGCAGGAAAGCAAATGTCATTTAAAAAGATGACGGACATGTTCAACTTAATGAGAGTGTAAAGCCTCTGTGTGAGGAAAGACAGCAAAGTAAGAGGACGGCGCGCTGGGAGGAAGTATTTACCCTGCTCCACAGCGAAGGGTCCGTGTCTATGACCTGCAGAACGTCCCTCCGAACTAACGAGAGAGCAGGGACTGCACCGGGAAGCGGCCAGAGAGAAGGCCAGAATGTGTGTGGAAGGGTATGGAAAACCGGCAAGAGTTTGGCCCCTGGGGGAAGGGAGTCAGAGGGTGGGCGCACCCATACTCTGTGTGGTGAAGGACACGTGCACAGAGTGAGAGGGGCACAGCCGTGGGCCACCTCTCCTCCAACACCGGAGAGAAGCCCGTCCGCTCTCACCTGCGGGCGGACACGGCCCAGCTCCCCCACTCGGCCCGGAGCCTGCACGGCAGAGCCCGGTCTACCCCAGACTCGCCTGCCCTGCCCTGCGGCCTCACTGCCGCACATCTCTGGGTCATTAACCTGCTGTCTCTGTCCCTCCTGTCCCTCATTCCGATGGACGTCCCCCGCCACTCCAGGGGACAACACAGCATCCGGCTCCCTGTTCCCAGTGGGGCGTGGCCTCGACCTGGGAGTTAGAGCCGCCCCTGGCCCTGTCTGGCCTTGCAAGTGAACCCTCTGCAGCCTGTTTTGCTCCACGGAACGGGGCTAAGGGTGGTCACAGCCTCGGAGACCCCAGCAGCCCCCGGGCGGATCCCAGAAGTGAACTCAGCTCACGCTGCGGGCAAAGAGCATCGGTGCGCCTGAGGAATTCTCAAGCCTCAGAAAGCTCCAGGCACGGAGAAGGCAGGGGTGTGAGGCGTGCCCACAGAGCCGTAATCCACGGCCTACGAAGGAAGGAGCCTAGAAGGGCCACACACGCGCGGGGACGGAACTCTGGCCCCTGTTCACTGGACGAAGGGGCCACTGGAGGACAGAGGGGTGGTCCCTCCGAGGTGGGACGTGGTGCGTCCCAGGCATGGGGGTCCCCCACTCCACCCTGGTTTCTTGACCCTGGGAAAATGGGCTGGTGGGAGGGGAAAGGCCGCCTGTGCTCTGGGTACGCCCTGGGCCCTGACACACCAGTTGGGCATCAGCGCGTTCTCCTTGCCGCGGAACATGATCCCCACGTTGGTGGCGTGCTGCCGGGACGAGTAGAAGTCCGTGTAGTCACCTGCAGGGGAGACACGAGAGGTCCCCATGGTGGCCGGCTGCCCGGCACAGGGAGGGTCGGTCTCAGAGACGGGACCACCAGGCGTCTTGGCCATGCCCGGTCCCGGGAGCACACCCCCGGCCGCGCAGTCCAAAGCCCGGCTCCAGAGGCCGCACAGATGGGCCTCACAGTTTGCTCTGAGAAGCACGAGGAACAAGGAGCCGAGACTGAAAGAGACCATGGACACCCTCCCCCTCCCGCCTCACCGCTCCCGGCCCAGGGCTCTGCTCCCCACACCTCTGCTTGAGCTACACCTGCTACCTGCTTGCTGGGTCCAAATCCTAGCAACACTGTGAGGACCTTTCCCCGCCCCTCCCCCCCCCTTTCTGGCAGGATTGCTCCAGGAGGGAGGGGGGGAGGGGGGGAGGGGGGAAGGGGGAGGGAGGGGGGCACAGGTTCTGCGGCCCGGAGGTAGAGAAGGGGGCACACTGCTTTCACAGTCCGACCCCAGAGGTAACAGCTGAGGGATTCTAGGGAAGAAGAAATCCATAACCAAAACCAAGAAAGGTCACACCCAGGCCCCACCCTACAGGGCACAAAATGACAAAATAAAGTGTGTTATCATGGTGGGTGTTGGGCTGGCTTGGGGGAGGGGACGGGTGTGACTCTTGGTCTCAGGGCCCTGAGTTCAAGCCCCACGTTGGGGGGTAGAGATTACTTAAAAATAGAATCTTTGGTAAATAAATACACAAATAAGTACTTATCCCGATCCCAGCATATATGATAGGCCCTAAAGAGACGTGCTCCCTTGCCCCCGTGGGGCTCACCGCGGCCCTCGGCAGACTCTCCAACAGTAACCCTTCAAAACGCCGAGACGGCGTCTCCTGAGCCATGACGACGGGACGGCCGCGTGTCCCCGCGCCCACTCGGGAGGAACCCGGGGCTGCGTACTCGGCCGTAAGACCCCAGGGCCCTGGCAGGAGCCCAGCGCACAGCGGTCCCGGGGGTCCTCGCAGAGCTCCCACGGCCTGTCTGTCTTCAGTACTTGGTTTAAGTCCCCATCCTGATCGAGGGCGGGGCCGGCAAGGGTGGCGGCGGGCGCGAGGGGCGGACGGGAAGGCGCCCACCCTCCCGGGACAGGTGCGCGGCTCCAGAAGCCCCACTAACAGGCAGGACGGGGTCGTGCGCGCGATGCCACTGAACGGTTCACTCCAGAGTCGCTCAGTTGGTAACTTATGTGTTATGTGTATTTTACCCCGATTCAAACACATTTCTATAAGACCACCTTAACTAAAAGCTCGTTTCTCCTTAGCAAAAAATAAAGGCTACGAGAAACACAGGGGAAGAGTAAGGGTGATGCTGGGATGGGCACGAAGGCTCATGCACAGCGTGAGGCCGTCCCCGTGAAGCCTCTAGAAGAGCTGCGACTAGAGAGACGGGCGCAGGGCCGGGGGCTGGTGTCCCAGGAGCGGTGGGAGCCAGGCTGCAGCCGCGCCGCAGGGACTCACACTCCCAGACCGCGCCCTGCGCACCGCGCCCTGCGCACCGCGCCGCACAGAAGCTGTCGGAAGCAGCAACACAGGCGGCAGGAGGAGGAGAGCCCTTGGGAGGAATCGGAGTCGGGGGAGGTGGGCGGCTTGACCCAAGCACCGAGCTCTGCCCTCGTGAGCTGCTTTAACCCGCACACCCTAGGATGGGGCAAGTCCTGACGCATGGACCCGTCCTTCGGAAGGACATGCTTCGCCAGGAAGGGCCCCGGAGGCTGTGCGAGGACACAGGCTGCAGAGACAAATGGGGCTGGCACAGCACAAGGCCTGCCGGGGCCCCGCAGCCCTGGCTTCCCGGAGCCCGGAACGGGGCACCAGCACCCCAGAGGGTGCAGGGCCTCCCTCCGCTTCAGCTAAGGGAGTCTGCACAAGGGCAACTCGCTGACTGAAACTTCCACCAGACTCCCTGCCGGGGGCTCAGACGGGGGTTCTCCAGGACCGTCTTTCCTCAAACCCCCGACTCAGACTCACAGATGAGGTGGGAGCATGTCCTGTGGCTTCGAGGACAGAGTAATTTGCTGTCAAGGGAGCCAGTGCTAACTGCAAATTCCAGCAGCCAGCAACCCCCCCACCCCCACCAATGCCCCGCGAGGACTCTGGCTTTCAGACTAGCCTGGGTCTGTGAGGGCAAGGGGTAGAGCCCTGGACCCTGCCCCATTCCCACCCCCGCCAGGCAGCAGGCCCGCAGCAGCCCTCCAGCCGTCTTGGCCCACTGAGCGGCCCACTGAGGGACCCTACGTACCTATGGCGGCCGGCAGGTGCATCACAGCCGAAGCCTGGGCAGCGAACGCCCTGCAACACAGAATCAGGGCCTTCAAGGTCAAGCGCAAAGGGGAGGGGGCGTCCCTGCTCTCGCCGCCCGCTGCAGGCTCAGGCCAAACCAGCCCGGGAATTCTGCTCTTGGTCTCTGGCAAGCACCCAGGCTGGCCTGGGTTGGGGCAGGCTGCAGCAGGCCTCCCTGGGGAGGGCACGGGCCGGCGAGAGCCACGATGCCTCCTCTCTAGAAAATGAGCCAAATTACTCCTTCTCTGAAAGCCACGCACGGACACGGAAGGTGCTGATGCAGGAGTGGGCCAGACCCAGCCGGGACCCTCCAGTCCAGGCACGTGGGGCCTCCCAGTGGGCCCAGAGCCCCACCGCCAGCATGCAGCGGTGGCTCACAGTGGCCGCGACCGCACTGTCCCCTCCCCCCCACCTGCCCACGTCACGTCCGCGTGCCCCTCACCGTCTCCGAAGCTCCGTGTCGTCTCGGAGCCTGGCGTGGCTGGCGGACAGCAGGTTCTGCAAGAACGCTCTCGCCTCCTTCCAGGCAGCCTGGCCCAGGCCCATGAAGCTGTTGAGGGTGGGCTGCACGGGGACAGAGAGGGCGGACGGCCCATGGGAGAGGCTGGGGAGAGGGGCTGGCCGCCTTCAGGGTCCTCACACAGCCAGGACTTTCTCTCTGGCCCCGGGGGAAAGTGTCCCCCACCACCCCCGGTTTGCACACGATCGGCAAAGCCTGGGAGCCACAGTGCTGGGTGCTGCCGGGGACCGCCGAAGGTGGCTGCGTTCCTGCCCCAGAAGCACACCCTCCATCTGCGGGGGCTCAGTCCCCACACACCTGCCCCCTACGCTGGGCGGTTCTCAGCCCTGGTGCCATGAGAGCAGCGGCACCATGGTCTCGGGGCTCCGACACTAGTAGCCATGTGACGTGGGAGAACCGTGGCTCGTTTCCGAGCCCCACCAGGTACCGAGGATATGAGTCCTGTGCCAGAGGGTGTCTGAGCACGGGACGGGAGACGTGTGTGGAGCTTTCCGCACATGGGACGTGCTCAATAAACGCCGTCCTCCTTCCTGACCCACAGAACGGATGGATGTCGCAGCACCCGACCGTTTCCATGGCCGGTAAAGTCAGGTCCATCCCGCAGGGACGTGGACTTCAGGCTGACTCCCGGCTGGGGCCATTTGTAACAAATGTCGCCTCCGTGTCCTACCTGGTCGAAGACATCCTGGTGTTTGGAGAGGACAGGCCCCGTGAAAAGGTGCTTAATGACACTGAGGTCCAGGATCTGGTCGCCAATGGCCACGCCGATCCTTGGCCTTGGCTGGAAGGGAGACAGTATGGTCAGGGCTGGGGAAGGCCTTGGCAGGCTTGATTCTTTACCCGAAAAATCTGGCTAGTTATGAGCCCGTGGGTCCCCCCTCTAGATGGCCCTCTAAGGAGAGGAACTGAGGAACTGGGTCCTTAGCGTCTGACCCCAACTCCCTCTGTCCCCCAGTGGACTGAACTGCCCCAGGGATCTCTGCCCGGGCAGAACCGGGGACCCTCTCTGCTTCCAGGACAAGGAAAGAATCTATGCTCACTGAATGGGAAATAAATCCAACATCCCTTGGAGAGGAGAAAGTGCAAGAGCCCTAGTCTGAGCCCCCTATGGAGGCAAGTCCCCAGAGAAGTTCCTCGGGTACTGTTTGAATGCCTCTGGTGATGAGGAACTCACCACCTCACTGAGCAGCGGGATTATTTCCCAGGATTAAGTGAGGCCCTTCCTCAGGGGAATTTCTTTGCACAGCAGAGCAGAGTGCCCCAGGCACAGGGCTGAGGGCCAGGAGCTTGGATAAATGAGGCCTGCTCTGGCTCAAATGGGACGGAGCTTACATCATGAGGGGCCACAAAGCCAAGGCCCTGAGAACATGTGGGCCCCGACATAAAATCCCAGCTGCAGCTCTGACTCCTGGCCCTTGCTCCTGAGCTTTGCTGGTCGACAAGGAACCAGAGACCCCACCACAGCCAAGCTCCCAGCTCTCCCGGCTCTGCCATTTCAGCTCCAGAGAGCCTAGAGGCAGGATGATGGGCGGGCCTTCTCCCTACTGGCTGCTCATTTCAGCAGGATTCGAGGAGGTGGCCATCTCCTGGTACCCCTCAGGCCCTGGGACTGGGGTGGGGCAGATGACAGCCACACCATGACCCAGCCCTGCCTGGGGGCCTGGCTACTCCTTCCCAGCGGGGCTCTTGACTCCTCCTCGGGCCCCAGCCTCCCCCTTCAGTAAATGGGCAACACACGATGGATGAGCTCCCGGACCCCAATGGCCACCCCCCGTGGGGTGTGCAGGGAAGACCCTGGAGCCATGTTCTGACCTTGGCCCCAGGCCCATTGAAGGTAGGGAGGAGCCAATGCCAGAGCAACCTCGTGACAAGTGCGGGGCCAGCTTCCCCAGCTGTAAGCCAAGCCCAGAGCGGCCCTTGTGCACCCAGCTCTGACCTGAGGACCCCAAAAAACAGGGGTCTGTGCTACTTTAAATGTCAGGGAAAGGGGCGCCTGGCCAGCTTCGTCGGTAGAGCTTGTGACTCTTGATCTCAGGGCTGTGAGTTCAATACCCACGTTGGGTGTGGAGATTGCTTAAAAAGGAAATCTTTTTAAAAATAAAAACTAAAAACAATAAATGCAGAGAGTTGAACTCTTCAGCGCTGGATGGGAAGGGGCTCCTGGCCAGGATCCAGGCCCCGAGTCCCCACCACTTGTCACTCACCATCCTGTCCCTTGGGATGAGTCCCTAGTCCTCTCAGGGCCCAGGGTCCCCTGCCTAATGTGAGGGAGACAAACTGGAAAGAGATCAGCCCCCGGGGCCGGTTGTGAGAGAAAGCACGTGCATTGCCTCCAGGTTCCCTCCGACAGACCACGTTGAGAGGAAAGCTTTACCCCACGCCCAGGCTGACAAAGACAGAAAAGCACGGGGTTTGGAAGCTCTCCCACGTGGGGTCCAGCTGCAGTTCTGCTTCTTACTGGCTGTGAGACCTGCGGCAGGGTTCTTACCCGTTCAGAGCCTCAGTGTCCCCCTCCATGAAATGGGGACAGTAACGTAATGGCAGGTTTGCTGTGGGGGTTCAATTAATATCTGTAAATCTCTTATCTTAAGGCCACAGGGCCGACATCCATTCAGACAAAAACAATTATGACGCTTTGCCTCCACACCAGGAGGACACAAAGTTCACTCAAGCACCAAGGACAGGGGAAGGATGGGTGCCAACCGTCCAGAAGCAAAGGCATGGGCTATAGGTTTGGCTGGGCGGCAGCAGGGAGCTCGATCAGGGAGGTGACACTGAGGCCGAGTCCTGAAGACGGAGAGGGGATTAGACCCGCACAGGGTAGACGGACGAGTATTCCAGACAGAAGAGACAATACCTGCTAAGGTCCTGAGGCAGAAAGATGCTCTTAGAATGTTCCAGAAACTGAAAGGCAGCCAGTGTGGCTGGGGACAGCAGAGGGCCAGCAGGCAGAGGCAGGGCCAGACTACAGGGAGTCTAACCACTCGGCCATGGGCTGCAGACCACCACGGGCGGCGTCCCCATCGCCAAGGCCATCATTCCCACCTTCACAGACAAAGCCTCCTGCGTTCTACCAAAACCCAAGCACCCCGAGATGGTGGGAGGGTGTCTCGTGTCTTTGATCCCTGACCCCCCTCCCAGAGTCTGGGTTCTCAGGTGTTTCCTGAATGAGAGAATGAATGAAGGAATGATGGGATTCATTCACTACGGTTGCACCCAAATTACGAAGAGCTGGCTGCTGGCATGCAGGGGGAGGCTGCGCCTTGGCGAGCAGACCAGCCTGGAGAGGCAGCCATGACCCTGCAAAGTCCACCGAGGGCAGGACAGCTTCCGGCGCTCTGCCCCAGGACGACACCCTGAGCCTTCCAGAATGCCCGAGGGGCAGCGTGCTTTTCAGAGGCCGTGGGAAGGGGCTCTGTCTCCAGCCTCTTCAGTGGCTGTCCCTGCACATTCTAATTGGCCAACAGCAGGGGCTCAGGTCCAAAGGCCGCCAGCCGCCCTCCAAGGGGCGTTTGTCCTCTGGACTCACCTGCCCTAGAGCTTGGGCAGAGCGCGGTTGGCTAACATGGGTCAAGGGTTAACCTGCCTCATTGTATTCCTGTCTCTCCAGGGGACCCAGAGCTAACTTTCTGGGCCTTGCAATGTTTGCTCAGGCCTGGCCATTGTGAAACCACACATTGCCTCTTGTAGGCCAAGGCGTTTGCTGCACGCAGGCCCACAGAAGGCCGGCCACTTGGGGTCAAAGGTCTGCACTGGGGGAAGGGGCAGACGGCCAGGAGCTTCACTTGGCAAATATTTCCTGAGCACTGCAGGGAGCCAGCAGATTCTGGGCTTCTATGGTTTACAGAGCAAAACACCGTGAATAAATTCAAGGGAATCTGCTGTCCCCACCCCCACCCCAGGGACCTTCTTACAGATTTGCTGGTAAACCCCTAGTTTTCAAAGATTTCTTTCTACCAATCAGACCACACTTAACTAAGTGAAAGCTCCTTTTTCTGTCCATAGGGCTCCTTCTGATCAACAAGGGAATGCCCGGGAATCCACCCTTAAGCTCAAAGAATTCTAGCTGGAGGGAGATTAACTTGACATCTTCTAGCTCAAGGCCAGCAAAGGGCTCATCGGTCTAAGCTACTAAAAATGCTGAGGACCTCAACATTTCCCCGATCCTAGTTTAAGGGTCTAACCCGCGAGATGAACAGGGGCCATCACAGTATGTCAGGGGACCGGTAACAAACTGCAGTGACTCTGGAGGAAGCAGTAAGACCAGGGGCTTTGACTGCTCAGCAGCACTAATCCGACTTTGGGGCACCTGGGGGGCCCAGTCGGTAAAGCATCTGCTTTCAGCTCATTGAGCCCCACACCAGGCTCCCGGATCAGCCTCTGCTTCTCCCTCTCCCTCTGCTCCTCCCTCAGCTCGATCTCTTGCTCTCTCTCTCCCTCTCTCAAAAAAATTAAAATCTTAAAACAACCCTACAAAACAAGCGCACTCGCTCTGCTAGCCTGGGAGAGACAGCTGCAGGTTGTCTCATTCCGCATTTAATCCCGGCACACACCCGCACAAACTGAGGCCCAGAGGCTCAGTGATGTGCCCATCTAGAAAGTTACCAGGACCCACATACACTGGGCGCCACAGGCTCCTCCAGAGACGGCCCCAATGCCTCCACCCGCCCCCTCTCACGCCCTCCTGCCCTCAGTGACCTGGGGCAAGGGGCTGCCTCCGCGGGGCGCGTCCAGCAGGGGAACCACGGCCCTTCCCCACCCCGTGACCCCGGGGGCCTCCGCGGGGCGCGTCCAGCAGGGGAACCAC